>JAULLE010222100.1:0-12005 GCA_035668155.1 Sarracenia purpurea
AGCCTCTTGGAATCGTCTCGGATCGGCGCCCACTCGCCGGAGACGATACGTGCCGGGATATACGCAAGAAGATTCTGTGGTGGTCTCACCTACAGCTTGGATATCTCGAAATCCTATTACGGGATTTCAACGGTATGATTTTTGATCCTTATATGTCGCCTTATATTTTAGTTTTGTGAAGAACGTGTCTTTGGTTTTCAAAATGATCAAAATAATTTTTTTTGAAGCACACGCTTCCGCATGCGACCGGGATGAAACCCCAACTATAATACCCGATCTTGGCTAGGTCGAACAACTCGAATTCCGGTCTAGGAACTTGATGTTCAAGCTGGATGTGTTAGTACACTTGGAGTGTATTGAGCAGGATCACTAGGATGATCAATTCTATACTAACTATATGAATTGATCTACATCCTATATTATCTTGTATTGCACATACTCTTAATCCCAACGTGATTGATCGAATCATGTTCAGATAATGCACATTGCTCTGAGTCACCAAAGGCTGAGATTTTGATATTGAGATCAGCATGACCGTCGGGTTGGGTACTGTCGTTATTTGATCAATGATTGATAATCAATTGACAGAAACCACGTCCGATTTAGGTTGATGAGTTTTTCTTTATGTGCTTTGCTTATAAGTTTGACTATGCCAAATCTGTACAATGGATTGTTTGATCCGGCATACTCAATAAGTTTAGCGGCACGATTGCAAGGAAAAGAGGATTATCGAACAAAGTTTTCAGTAGCCTAATTCGATTATCGGGAATCCATATCTTAAATGTGGGGAGACTACTATGAAAATGATAATTGAAAACTCGAGACACAAATCGAGTTAGAGTTGGGAGTTCAATCAGGGCCTTTAGTTGAATAAATCCTGATTCGTGCGAGAATAGACCTAACTCGAAGGTTGAGTTAGGGATATCCGGTTTTCTCGTACCGTTAGCCCGAGTCCTATACTTCCTCGTGATCCCTCACGTAGCCCATTTATACGCACGGGTTTTTGGTTGGATTCAGTTTTTATTTAATTTAATTCGATCGTCCAATTTTTCACCGAGACGTTCAGGGTATTAAAATAAATAATCAGGCTCATAATTGGCAAAGTGGCAAGTTTGGGAAATCCCCTAGGTAGCCGGCCCTATAATGTGAGATAATGAATTAATTTTGCTAAGTGTATATTGTATATTGCATATATGGAAATAGTATATACACTTTGAATATTTTTTATATAATGTAATATATTAAAAATTGGGACAAAATTAATTCTCCCATCTCTTTCTCTATGGTCATCCCTAGGAAGGTGAATAATTCCATAAGTTGTATATTATTTTATGCTAGATTTGGAAGGTCATATACATATATCTCCTAAATGCATAAAATGATAGATATACATAACATTAAGGGAATTAACCTATTCTCTACATCACACCCAGTGCCGCCGCCCCCATCCCTCTCCTTGGTGATTTTCTACAACTTTTGGAGAGGATTTGAAGTGTGTTTGAAGCCTAAGGAGTTGATTTAGATCGATGCCCGCACGCCGAAATCAAGACGTGCTCCAGGTTATACGTGAGAAGGTCACCGGGTGGTCTCGCATCGCAATGTGGAATCTAGAAACTTTGCTACAAGTTTCGAAAGGTATATTTCGATCCTAACTCGAAATAATCTCTTTAGCTTTATCATGAAAAATGAGAGGAGACGTTTTTTACGGTCACGTCATCGTCAAACAATTTTTTAAAAACTCCGCTATGCCGACTCTAACATTACTACCCCCAAACTAATGGCCATCAACCACAGCGACCAACCACAAGCCACAAACTGTAGGCTATAAGCTACCAATAAAAAATATAGAGCCTTAGACCACAGGATACGAACTATAAGTTGTGAACCTCCCAAATTTGAAACAACAAGTCCCACGCTACAAATTATCAGCCGTCAACTCTACAAACCACAAACTATACATCAAAACCATAGACTATAAGCTGTAGGCCTCAAGCCTGATATGCCACAAACCACATCTCACGTACCACAAGTTGTAAGATAAGAGTTTTAAACCTCATGTCACATCCAACCAACCAAGTCTATAAACCAAAACATCAAATCATACAAAAGGATGTTAAGGGTTTTACACATCTATGCTCATGTCCACATTAAAAAGATGGCCTTGGCCATTATCCTACACACCCACCTATACTTAACCATTGTCTAATGTCACCAAAACTTAAAGGACTTAAACCCAAATTGATGGATTTCACCCAATGGAGGATCTAACCATCCATGAAACACAAGTCTATCAACTAGGTGGCATAAACCATCGACAAATGTTCCACTCCACTTGCACTTACAAGAAGATCAACACTTAATCACAATTCATCCTCATGAACATTAGTGGATGCTACCCAAATTATGAGGTTACACTCAATAAGGATCCCTACTCTTCACTAAGCATAATCATATCCAATAAGTAACCTAAGTCACCAATGAATCATTTACTAACTACACTTAACCAAAATTCACATCACATATGCACATGGATTTTACCTAAGTCAAGTGAGTGTCACCCAATCACAATCCTAACTTCCAACAAGACCTCAACATACCAAATAGGTGTTATAAATCACCAATGGGGCCACTCACAAAACCAGATGCAAATAAGATGCTAAAGATCTCAGTTACACTTAAAAACCACAAATTCCACATCCTAGGTCTTAGAATAAAAAACCCCCCAACTTCTAGGTTTTTCCCCAAAACTTACCGAAGCGTAAAATACATGATTTTCTCCAAGTCATTGTTTTTTATCAAACTCGCTTGAAATAATTATTCTAAACACCAAATAAATTGATAAAAATAAGTTATAGTACAAGTTATACATACCATGTGTCTCATATTCTTGGATTTAACCCTAGGTACTCAAGGTTTTAACCCAAACTCACACAACACCAAAAATCAACACATAATACACAACTTATTCAAAAGGTAGAGTAAATCCTACCTCGAAGGTGAAGAAGAAGCCTTAAATCAGTCCATCATGAGCTCCAAATCGCAACATATGCCTAGAACGAGGTTTGATTTGGTGAAAATAAAAATAAGAGGATGGGACTCACAAATCTCCTGAAATAATCAAGAAAACATACCATATGGGGCTCAAATTCACTCCCAAAGCTTTCTCAAAAACCCTAGGTGCCACCATAACTTCATACCAGACCTTAGAGATAGAGAGGCATGAGAAAATAACAGCAAATTGCGTCAAAAAGTGAGATATACCAAGAATCCAAAACTTAAACCAAGAAATATTACCAAACAGAGCCTTAATCTTCCATCCAAATGCCAAGATCCAAGCCATAGATTTTCCCCAAATCGTCTCTTGAACTTTAGAGAGAGAGTGGAAATGTTTTAATGCCTCAAAATATTTCAAAATCGCGTATTTATATCACCCGATCTGACAAAGCCATCCCTACGGTCAACACGAACTTCCCCAGGGTCGACACAAACTCCCCCGTGTCGCTAGAGTCGACCGAAATGGCTTAATGGTCGACACAAATGCTCTGGTGTCGACACCAATGGCTTTAGGGTAGACACAAATCCCACCAGCACACTCGAGGGTCGACCCAAATCCTGGTTCAAAATTTCAAACGAGCATAACTTCTTCATCCGAACTCGAATTGGGGTCATTTTAATATCCAAATTGAAGCCCCGGAAATATTAATTCCAATGGTTTTAGTATCACATAAAAATGAAATTTGTAGAAAAAATTATGACCAAAATTGTGAAGATATGTTGGTTTCTTTCATTCACTTTTGCATGTTTTTAGCCGAGCCTATTCTTGAATCGAACTGGTCAACAATTACACCACTCCCGAGTCACTAAAATAATCCAAATGAAATAATTTCAAGATAATAACAAATAAATCATGGTCGGGTCTCTACAGTATGCTTTGGTTAAGCCGGACACTATAGCCGCGTAGATAGTGCTAGCCTCATCGATTCTATAATCGGGTCTTCAGTTCTTAGAGGTACATTATTAGTGTACTGATCATGTGCATGTATTCTTATAGATACAGGGGCATCTCATTCTTTTATATCATCCATATTTTCTTCATCTCTTGGATTGGAGGTCGAGGAGTTGGATCGTAGGTTATATATGGATACCCCGATTGGAGTCACTATGGTCTCGAGGTTGATATGTAGGTCCTATGAGGTTGAGATAGCCCATTGTCACTTAGTTTTCAACTTTGTTATTTTGGACATGGATTTCTTTGATATTATCATTGGGATAAATTTGTTGATTGCTTTTCGTGCACACAAAGATTGTGATCGTCGTCGTGTGACCATCTCTACGCCTGATGGAGACACCTTCCATTTTATTGGTGATCGAGACGATGGTTCCATACCTACGTATTCTTCTTCTTGTGATGGGGGCCTTGGTGACTTATTTTCTACACTTACGCTTGATGATGAAGTTTTTGCCTCTAATAGCCTTCTAGTGGTAGTATGTGAATTCTCAGATGTGTTCCCACATGACCTTTTTGAGCTCCCTCCTTGATGTGAGGTTGAGTTTTGTATTGACTTACATCCGGGGACGGCTCCCATTTCTATGCCTCCCTATCATTTTGCGCTAGTTGAGTTAGATGAGTTAAAGATTCAGATAGAGGAATTACAAAAGAAGGGATTCATTCTACCTAGCGTCTCGCCGTAGGGTGCACCGGCTCTATTTGCTAAAAAGAAGGATGGATCTCTTCGCCTTTGTATCAATTATCATAAGCTAAATCATGTCTTGATGAAGAATAAATATCACATGCCCCCGCATCGACGATCTATTTGACCAGTTAAGGGGATATGTCTGTTTTTCAAAGATTGACCTAAGATCTGGCTATCATCAGGTGAGAGTTAGAGAAGAAGACATTGTAAACACCACTTTCCATACCACATACGGTCATTACGAATTTTTAGTTATGCCATTTTTTTTTGATAAATGCTCCAGCCACCTTCATGGATTTGATGAATCACATCTTTCATCCTTATTTAGACCAGTTCATCGTGGTATTCGTTGATGAAATTCTTATATACTCACCTTCAGTAGAGGCACACGACGAACACCTGTGTATTTGCTTATAATTATTGAGAGAGCATAGGCTATAAGCCAAGTTTGAAAAGTGCGAGTTTTGGCTCTCAAAAGTCTGATTCTTAAGTCATGTTGTTTTAGGAGGAGGAGTAGCGGTGGATTCATGTAAAATTGAAGCAATTATAAATTGAGAGTGGCTGAAGTCAGTATTCGAGATCGAAAGCTTTCTAGGTCTCGCCGGATATTATCGTTGATTCGTGAGTGATTTTTCCAGACTTGCGGCACCACTGATCCGATTCACGCGTAAAGGTGTTAGATTCGCTTGGGATGACGATTACGAGATAGCTTTTTAGGATCTTAAAAGGAGATTGACCACGACACCCATCCTGATCATTCCAGAGTGAGGGATTAGCTTTGTTGTTTATTGTGATGCTTCCCATGAGGGTTTGGGATGTGTATTGATGTAGCTTGGGAGTGTGGTTGCTTACGGGTCACGACAGCTGAAAGTTCACGAGCAAAATTATCCCACCCATGATCTAGAGCTAGCGGCCATTGTTTTTGCCTTAAAGATATGGAGGCACTACCTTTATGGTGAGAGGTTTGAGGTGTATTTTGACCACAAAAGCTTAAGACATCTTTTCTCCGAGAAAGACTTGAATTTAAGACAGTGAAGATGGATGGAGTTTCTCGGCGATTACAATTTTGATCTCCAGTACCATCCTGGGAAAGCTAATGTAGTTGAAGACGCTGTCAGTAGAAATTTGAGAGGTACCCTTGCACATATTGCTATACGAGAGTGAAAGATGGTGGCAAGATAGGCCAGTTTGATTTATAACTACACGAGAGCGAGGACCACGTTGTATTATATTTTATACCTTCCCAGTCTTCTCTTGTGTAACGAGTAATAGAGGCCCAATGAGAGGATGCAGAGAGCTGTATGAAACGGAACTAGTTGGCTAGTGGTAAGGGCACAACAGAAGGGGAAGTATTTGAGGATGGTAGTTTACGGTTTACGGGAAGGATCTTTGTACCAGTGGCTTGTCGAGGTGAAGTGCTGAATAGTATCATTACTCAGGCTTGGCGATGCACCCCGGCTACACTAAAATGTCTCATGACTTTCACAGAAAGTTCTGGTGGCGAGGAATGAAGAAGGATGTGTGCAGAATTTGTATCTTGATGCCTCACTTGTTAGCAAGTGAAGGTACAACATCAGAGGCCGACAGGTCTACTTTAGCCCTTACCTATTTCTGAATGGAAATGGGAACATGTCACTATAGATTTCATGACGGAATTACCGAGATCACCTCGAGGCCATGACACCATTTGGGTTATCGCTAATAGATTGACTAAATCAGCCCATTTCTTTCTTATTCATTTGACATTCTTGATGGTCAGATTGGGTTGTTTACATCTTAGTGAGATTATTTGTCTTCATGGCATTCCGATTTCTACTATATCCGACAGAGACCCGTGTTTTGCATCCCGCTTTAGAAGAGGATTGTAAGAGGCCATAGAAACTGATCTCTTATTTAGTACTGCATTCCATCCGTAGACTGATAGCCAAGCTGAGCGTACGATACAAATTTTAGAATATATGTTACAGGTATGTGTATTAGATTTCAATTGATCATGAGAAGACCACCTACCATTGTTTGAATTTGCATACAACAACAGTTACCAATCGAGGATACAAATGGCGCCCTTTGAAGCACTGTATGGTAGGCTATCGCTTGTGTGTTTGGTTGATGTGGGGGAGTCCATTTTGTCGGGGCCAGAATTGGTTAGAGAGACAATAGGAAAGATAGCAGTTATTCAGCAACGTTTAATCGCAGTGCAAAATCGTCAGAAGAGCTATGTAGACAAGAGAAAACGACCTTTAGAATTTGAGATAGGGGATCATGTTTTTCTTCAGATCTCTCCATGCGGGGGAGTAATGTGATTTGAAAAGAGTTGTAAGTTGTCTCCACGGTTTATTGGATCATTCCTCATCGTGGAACAGATTAGAGCAGTTGCATATCACTTATCCCTACCACCACAGCTATTATCAGTTCACGATCTTTTTCACATATCCATGTTACGAAAATACGAACCAGACCCCTCACACATACTTGGACTGGACAGATGTCATAGTTGATGAGGATGTCACATATGAGGAGAGATCCATTCGGATACTTGATACCATGGAGCATGTCTTGTGAGGCAAGACTATAACATACGTTAAAATCTTATAGCAGCACCATAGAGAGGACGAGGCAACCTGGGAAAGGGAGTCTTTCGTCTGAGACCGATATCCAGAGTTATTTTCTTCGTGAGGTACGTTGATTTCGGGGATGAAATCTGCTAAGTAGGGGAGGTTGTAATACCATGGATAATTTGAATTAAAAAATTTTGAATTAAAACTTTAAAGATTTTTCTTAAACCGATTAAGAGTTCAAAATTAACTAAATTCGAATGTTAATTGGAGGTTCCATGATATTGACGTTAGTTTTAAATTCTTGAAAATATTATTTTGGGGCTTCGGGTTTGGTTAGGGGACGTTTGGACTGGAAACGGGCCCAGTTCTAGAACTTTCGAATTGGGCCTCACAGTATGGGGTCGCTCGAGCAACTGTAGCAGAATCAAAAATTTAATTCCAACCCGAGGTTGTCTGTTTCTCATTTGAACTTATCTTCTCTCACTCTACACGACTAGGGTTTCAAAGAAAGAGGTGTTTGGTTGTCTTGTGCTCATCAAGGAGGAGCATTAAAGCCTTGTTTGGTAAGTTTAAACACCATTAACCTCCAAAATCTCTCTTCTTTTCTTCTCTTTTGGATTTTTACAACCCTTTTCCATGATTTAGGGATTATGGTTTGTTTGGAGCGTGATTTGGGGGCTTTTCTTGGAACATGAGGCTTTCATTGAGGTATAATGACACTATTCTTTGAAATTTGTTTATTATATGTGTTGTATTTTTTTGAAAAGTTGATAGGGCATGCTATATGTGTTTTTTCCCAACTATGAGAAAACCTTAATTTGAGTTATGAGCTTTGATGATTACCCTTGAATGATCTTGCATAATATCTTGTTCCTATGCTTGAAGGGGAGTTCATTTGATTGAAAGAAAGATGTAGGAAAGAACTAGGGTTTTCTTTTGGTATTTTGGGGCTAAATGCTTAAATTCACATTATGATTCATGTGATTAAGAATTGAGACTGAGCACATGAGTTTGGGATCTGTGGTGATCCGTATTGATGAAGGTAAACCTATACTATGTGTTGAGTTTGTTTGTGGTAATTATGAACCCATGGGCCAAATCCTTCTTATTTTTGATTTGGGTGTTTTTCTACTTGTGAATTGGTTATGAAATATTGAGTTGTGGTTTGGTTGATCGAGCCTTCAAACCTTCGAATTTGTAAAGTCGATGTATTACATTGAGATGTGGTTGATTGAGCCTACAAACCTTTGGGTTTGTAAAGTCGACTTATTGTGTTGAGATGAGATCGCTCAAGCCTTCATACCTTTGGGTTTATAAAGTCGATGTATTTCATTGAGGTGTGGTTGATCGAGCCTTCAATTCTATGGGTTTGTAAAGTCGATGTCTTGGATAGTACTACGGTTGATCGAGGCTTCAACCCTCTCCATTGTAAAGTCGACGTGTTGGATTGTGATGTGTATTGATCGAGTTTGGATATGGAGATACTGGATATGAATCATAAGCAATTTTTTTACGAAATGGATATGCAATAAAAGGATTTTGAACAGAACTTGCTTCGAATGATAGAATTTATGAATGAATGGATTTTTCTTTGAGTATTGCATATTCACCTCACATATATATCAAGTATTCTTAGATTATTGTCCATCCTATGGGTTCCGGCTCTTGTTGTTTTAAAACAACATTGCAGGTGAAATAGGTAAAGCAAAAATGGAAGATTGATGCATGCATGAAGTAGTAGCTTTTGTTTTGGATAGTTTTACACATTTTGTATACTTGCACACATGTATACACTTGAGAGTATATTTTTTGGTTTAGACTTCATGTTTCTTGGAAATGATGTAATGTTAATCACAAACTTAGAAGCTTGTACATGATTTCATGGATCGTTTGTGGTAAGGATTTGGACTGGGGCTATGGATATGTGAATGGGTAGCCTTGAACTCTAATTTCTAGTATTTCACATATATGAAAACTTGGATTTAGATTTTACCTAAAATGTTGGATGTATATAAGATTTGTGTATCAATTGTCTTAATGTTGTTTTGAGTTGAGTAGGCATTATAGAATGATGTTAGATTATAAGTGAGACTTGAAATTCTATGGTTGCACATAATGATTTCCCAACTCAAAACATATTGGTTTTCCTTGAAAATTTCGATATTTAGGTTTGGTAAAGTTCATTAATTGGTTCCTCTAACATTGTCACATGCCTTCTCAATGATGTGGTTGTGTTTTAGACCATTTTGGAGCCATAAAAATAGGATTTGGGGTGAAAAGAGCAGTTACCGTAGCAGGGTTTAGAGTTCAGTTTCTGCAACTACTGCTCGAGCGATGGTAGGGTCCGCTCAAGCAGTTCCGTGTTATGCACGCTATACAAAAATTTTTGTTCTAAAAATGGAATTTTAAACTAAATTTCGATTCAAAACCCCTTTCTTTGACATTGTTATTAAGCACCCGTTTTACCAAAAATGATGAGTTTTGGATAGATTTTCATGAATTCAAGGGAGGTAATTTTTATGAAGGATTTCCATAAGAAATAAAGGTTTTATTTAAAGTTGAAGTTATGATTAATTCGTTGTTTAAGTTATTATCCTGGATAAGGACATTACAAACCCCCACCTCCAAAAAATTATCTCCCAATGAGAGTGATTGGAAGGACTCCTACTCCTCCTCAAGCTCTTCTAGGTCCCAAGGCATTAAATGCCACGAGTGTCATAGATTTGGTCACATTTAATCCGAATGTGCCAACACTCTCAATAAGAAGGAGGGAAAGAGCTTCACGGTCACCTGGGATGATGACAGTAAGGGGGATATTAAAGGCAATGCTGATGCTTCCCAAATTGACAAGGAAGTGCATTCTAACCATGCCACTCTCGTGGCCAACACAGACTCCAGCAAACCCTCTACCCCCATGTCGACTCGACCACTTCCACGAGTGAGACTCCTAAAGTAGTTGAGTCATTGTCTGAAACGAGTAAGGATGTTGGAAGTAGTAAGGATGTGGATGATGATGAAATAAATCCTATCCAAGAAGCCCATGAGAAACTTATAAAAAAGGTTCCTAAAGATTGAAGAGGAAAATGTGAAGTTAAAAGAACAATGTACTTCACTTGAAGAGGAGTGGGACATCTCTATGAGTGATGTTACCATAAGAAATATCAAATATGTTGCTCTTAAAAAATATCAAGCTAAGATAGTCGACAAATTATCCTTTGTTGAGAAAGAGCGACCAGCTTACTTGACCGAGCTAATGGTCTCTTGATCTAGGATCACATCCCTAGATGATGATCTTCTTGAACTTTCCTCAATGATGAAGAGAAGTAAAGCTGCTTCCCGCATCACCAAGCTATCTTGCTCCTGTCATGACCGAAGTGGCTTAGGTTATCTAGATCCACCTCCATTGTCCCCACATTCCTCCTATGAGTCCAAGAAGGTCACATTTGTTGGACTCTCATTGCCCAGCATAACCATGCTTATGCCGGATGTTTGACATGATGGGATGTGTCCCCCGGCTCCCACTCAAAGAACTTATCTAAGATGTCCCTTAGTTAGTTCGTCCAAGATGAAGGAGCCCTATCTATTGGCTACCTCTTGGAAGGACAACTCACTAGGAAAATCCCTTAGAGTTAATCCTCCTATGGCATTCTCGTATGGCAAAGAGCCCACGTTCTCTTTCCCACCGAGTGGAAGTCAAGCATCATCTTCTCCCTCTGCGTCTCACTCTCCTTCTAGAAAAAGAACACCTCTGTTGTGTCACTACTGTGGGAAAGAAGGTCACATCAAACCTAACTGATTTCGTCTGAAGAGAGATAAGGATAAGGATAAATGTGTAAGTTGTTCTCTGGGCAAAAGAATGAAGAGCTTAAGATGACCTCATCATAGTAGTGATCGAGCTATGGCCATGAGCCACTTGAATGAGTTAGTCACTCAATCTTCATATCTTGTCACCAAAATCGACAAGCTATCTCAAGATATGTCCAAGCCATGCACCTCTACTACTAGACAGAGACGTAGTCCTCCTAGGAATGTTGTCTCCCTCGCTGAACCAAGACCAACTCCCATTCTCACACCTACCGGAGAGAACAACCCTCAAAAGGGGGTAAACTCTCACGGTATGAAATATCCATGGAATAGGTTATGTAATTGTCTTTTCTAGGTGTCTCCTGTGTAAGATCTTTGATGCTCACTGAAGGACTATAGACTAGTCCAATCAGTCTCTATCATATCTATGACAATCTCTTCAGTGTGCTTCTTGTTAGGATAGTATACTTAAAATCCATGCTTTTATGTATTTTATTATCCGGGATCCCGACAATATTAATGAGAATCTATTAAGATGATATGCATATTCAGTTTCATATTTATATTATGTATGATGTACGTATGCATTGTCCGTATATCTTGTCTTGCATTTGAATCGTCGCATGAAGCGAAGAAGATCGTGTTAAAGGTTCTGACAAATATACAAGTGGGCTCACAGCTGCAATGGACCCGGACTGTCCATTTGTACGGTTGTAGCACATCGTTATATTAACTGATCTTGGCTAGGTCGAAGGAATCGAATTCTAGTCTTGGAATTTAATGTTCGAGCTTGATGTGTTAGTACACTTGGAGTATATTGAGCGGGATCAGTAGGATGATCAATTCTATAATAACTATATGAATTGATCCACATCCTGTACTATCATGTATTACACGTGCTCTTAATCCCGACGTGATTGATCAAATCATGTTCGGATGATGTTCAGTA
>JAULLE010223197.1:0-11994 GCA_035668155.1 Sarracenia purpurea
ATTGTTATAAACCATCAAGTGGTAGGCTCAAGGTATATTCAGAAACTTCCTTCTCTTATTAGCTCATGAATACTATGAAATTTTTTATTTCTAAGAAAAGGGTTGCCGAATTTACTAATTACGTGGTTCAATTGTCAAATTCTGAGAAGTCACAAAAGAAAATGACCAAATTCAAAGCTTGCACATAGAATCACTAATCATTAAAGATACCTTTCTTATTATCAAAAATTCAAAATTTGTCTAACAATATCCAAACTAAAACCTAGGTTATCCAAATCCAAAAATCAATCGAACATTGACAAATTCTAGCAGGCTAGGACAAGCATCCTAATGGTCTAAAGCGGGTTTCATTAGCCAAGTTATAAGATTTAAGCAAAAGAATTAAAGTGAAGCAAGATTCGGTCTCGTCGGGTATATCCAACCCTAGATTTCGGTTGATCATTAAAACATGGAAAATAATACAATCTATATCAGTAAAGAAGTTTAAAATGTCTAGAATCCTACCTCGCAGTCGAATCGATACCAAGAAACCGAATAAAATCCGTAGCCGTTCTATACGAGCTCCAAAAGCACGTCCAACTGCCCAAAATGAAATACCACTTGTTATTTAATTAACGACGATGTAATCCGGCTATCCCAAAAATTATCAAATTTTAAACACATGCCAAATTCTACTTCAATAACCCAGAATTGGAGTTAATTTGTACAAAATAACTCTCGGGAGGCCGAAACTCCAAAATTGGCCCCAAATCCGACCTGAAAACCCCAATTTCTCCAAAATTGAAACTGATTACATCAAAATGATCATAGCAAGCTTAGGATCATAGAGTTAAGTTCAATTTTATCATTCGATAGCTAAGAGCATGATAAAATTAGAAAAATACGAAAATGGGGGCCGACGGGTTCGGTAAGTCCGAACACTCGATCAATCATGAAACGTCGACCCAAACCAAAACTAAATCACGAGAAATGTTCACACGGTCAAGAGGATTACCTTATACGAAACAATCTGAAGAAATTGAGTCGAATCGAGCTGAAAATCAAGCCAAAACACTCATCGGAGATGCATTCGGTGTTCCTGGTTTTAGCCACTATTTTCTCCTTTTCCCTGTCGTCGTTGGTGGCGCAGGAGGCCAAGGATGGCGCGTCGGTGGTCGACACCGGGGGCGGTGGTCGGAGATGGCGGCGGTGACCCCGTTTTCTCCCTTTCTCCTTCGGTTCCATTTCACTGGTCTTCTCCCATTGCCAGTGGCGACAAGCGCCGATGGTGGCGCGGCGGTGGGCAACGGTCGTCGGCGTCGAGGTGGCCGGAGGTGGTGGCCAGTTCTCTCTCTCCATTTCTTTCCTTCTTCTCCCCATCTTCCCATCTCTGTCGCATTTCCAATTTCTCCCCTTCCCCCCAAGCTTCTCGCGAATGCGAGATTTCTCTCCCCCTTTTTTTTAATACAGAAAATTCTAGAATTTCCACCCCTTAAACAAATAAAAATAATAATAATAATTTTACACCATAAACCCCTTTTTTTATTTTGATAAATACCTACATAAAAAGATTTTATCCCGAAAACTATTTTAGTTTATTTGAGAAAAATTTCCATGAATAAAATAAATTATTCAAAAAACCTTTATATTTATATAATTTATTAAATAAGACGAATCAAGGTATTACATTTCCTTTCCAATTTCAAAAGACTTTTATGTAAGTTAAAGATTTCATTTTTAAGTTCATCATATGAGGGCATTGAATAAGAGGAACTGGAATCATGGCAAGAGTTAGAATGAGAATTTACCTCTTCATCGATGCTAGCCATTAAACTGAAGTTGGCCATCACGTTGTCACTCGTTTTCTCATCTTCATCACTAGAGCATTCTTTTGAGGCTTTGTAGGCAATGGACTTCTTGATATTGTTTTGTTTGTAGACTCTTTCATTGATCATTAATTCATATGTCAGCAATGAGCCGATTAGTTCATCCAAGGTCATAACCCTTCGATTTCTTACCTCGAATATGGCTGTAGCCTTAGCTTCCCAAATTGGTGGCAAGACTTTGACAATTTTCCTTAAAGCTCATAAGGTTTATAAGATTTTCCAAGGTCATTTAAAGGATTAATAATGTGTGTAAAACGAGTATACATACAAGATATAGTTTCATCTTCACTCATTTTAAAATTTTCATACTCACTAATAAGCCTATCGATTCTAGAATCCTTAACATCTTGTGTGCGTTCATAAGTGATTTCTAAATATTCCCAAATTTCTTTTGCACATTTACATGACATTATACGATTATATTCATTAGCATCTAAAGCACCATATAACGCGTTCATAGCACTAGAGTTAACTTGTAAAAGTTTCATATCATTTTCATTCGTTTCTTCTTCTAGTTTAGGAACTTCCTTACCTTCTATAGTTTTAGTGGGAACGTGGTTACCTTGCACGATAACTCTCTAAGCCCTCCAATTCATGGTTTGACTGAAGATCCTTATTCTTTCCTCCCAAAATGTGTAGTTGATGACAGTGAAGACTGGAGGCCTTGTAAGGGACCAACCTTCGCGAAAAGGGGATACACCAATGCTTGCCATAGATCTTTCTCTCAAAAACTTGTTAAAAATAATGTGATAGGCTATGATACCAATTGATATTAAGTGCGTGATTCCAAGAGGGGGAGGGGGAGGGGGTGAATCAAATTTTAAAAAAAAATATTCAATTCAAGTATAAAAATAAATATTGTGATGTGCAATAAATAAATAAACAATGTAAAGAGAAAGGTAAGAGGGATAACACCAAGATTTACTAGGTTCGGTGCAACGGCCAATTTCCTTGCCTCAAGCTAACCGCTATGAGGACTTCCCCTATCCCTCCTTAGTCTAGGCGAAGAAACATCTTTCCTCAGTCTAGGTGGAGTAGCCTCTTCTTGAGAATCAATATTTTTCAAGTACACAAATCCTTTTTGAGAAGCACCTTCACAAGTACAATTGAATGGAAAAAGATGTACAATGAAAGCTCTAAGAATATTCAATGAGTACAACAATAAAAGCTCGAATTTACTCTCAAAGAATATGAAGATGAACTCAAAGAGAATTCTAATTGATCTTTTTCTCTCACAAATTTGATTGAAAAGCTAGGAAATTTGAAGCACAATGACTAAGTAATAGAGAGAAGAACTGAGAGGCTTGGAATCAATAAAAGTAGAGCTCAAAGGCTCTATTTATAGGCATCAATTGTCAACTGGACGTTGGGCTAAGTATGGAAATATCAAACTAGTCGTTGTGCTGAAAAATAAAAATTTTAGCCTATTCTGTCGACAGAAATGCCAGCTAGTCAACTAAACCAGATCTTCAGTCGACTGGATCTTCGGTTCGGTCGACTGTGCTCAATAAAAATCCGATCTTTGTTTGACATACCACATTAGTCGACTGGAAACAAACCTTAGTCGACTGGTTTCTTTAAAACCCACAAAAATAGTTTTTCGAAAAGATTTTTAACACTAGCTTTTTAGAAAAGTATTTTAATGTTTTTGTTGAGATCCTATGAGCTTCAAGATATATATCCAATGAATAAAAGTGAATGTACATAAGTCCTAAAACAAATCATTTAAACCTTCGTCGTATCAACTTCTGCGACATATCATAAGCTCATCGTCAAAGAAAATTTGGATGGTAATGCGCGGTGTGGCTTCCTTTGTGTTCAAGATCTTTCCTCTCCAATCTTCCAATCCTTCTAATTTTTACTTCTTCTTCTTCTTCTTCTTCTTCTTCTTGTACTTATAGCACTGAAAAGATGATGCCCTTTTTACATCACCTTTAAAGCCAAAAGTCTCCAAGGTTGACTTTTTGCTATAAATTTGATTGATTAACTCCTAAAAAGGCTTTCTCACATCCAAGAAAATATTCGTAATAGCAAATCAATGTGTTGTTATGATCAAAACCAAAACAAGTTTTGACAGAAAGACCTTTAGACTAACACATTTCATATCATATATCATTAGGGTTATTAGTGTATATCATTGCCTAAGAGAATTCAAGACTTATTATGAATTATGGGCACTGGCGTGTGAAGGGGCTCGAACCCCTTGCAACGTCCTGGAGTGTTTGTGGAACACTCGTGTGGCATTGAGCGGAAAACATTTAAATGTGCCTATACATAATGCCTTGGGTCCAAATACCGAGTATAAATACAAGGCACTCTGCGCCATACATAATGCCTTGGGTTCAAATAAGCTTGCAAGGGTCTCACATTGTGGTAGTACTTTTTTTTAAAAATCATATCACTTAGTCGTTAATCATGGGTTACTACCGTTTATTTTATTTATTATACCAAGATCTACTACTAACTAGGTAGATAGCAGTAAGTCTAGTGTCGCTCCCATAGGGAAAAGAGTTATTTTTGTTAAGATCTTGTTTAAATTATTTAACTACGGCAAAACACGTACATCTTGGATTTGGAAAAATGATTTTTATTAATAAAAATAAATAAACAATTAAAAAGGAAATTAAATAATTAATGAGATAAAGTTCCACCTCAGGGACAGAATCCACCGATACTTGATAATCTAGTTTCGATATAATTTCTAATTTATTTAGCTATGAATTAGATTAAATACTATCGTGACATGACCGATACAGATATACCAGAAAGAAAAATTTAGATTTCAACAAGGCATATCTTATCCGGAGTATAAAATATCTCAAGTTCAACTTTCAAAATCCCGAATCGCAAATATGGCATAGGCTATCCAAAATTCTAGCACGGTCCGTCCGGAGCACGGCTAGTCTTGTCCATGGCATAATTTATCTCAAATTTGCGTATTTGAACTGTTAAAACTATCATGCAACACTCATTGAATGCAATCACATAAAGCGTATACTGGAATTAAATTAGACATAAAATATCCACAAAAGGGATTAAATAATATTGTTGCATAACAATTTGATTACAAAGCATAAATAAAATACAGAATTAATCTACTCATATGTTACCAATTTCAGCTTCATCATCCCCCGAGTCGGAGGCGGTTGCTTAGCCACTCATGGTTGGGCAGGAGACCATCGACAAGTTGATGTCGATCGTCATCAGCACCTCCTCGGCGGGGCCCGGACCTTCGATTGGTGACTTGTTCGGGGGCAGAAGGGATGAGAGAACTATCAGAACTGAATTAAGAGATTTTAGAGATGGTCTGGAATAAGGGGCTTAGTCCCTTATTATAGTTTCTTTGCTATCTACACGTTAGTAACTGGTCTCAGAGCGTCCAGACGGTTTTGCTTCGACGTCTGGACAGAAATTACTTGGAGGCCACGCCAGTTTCTGGTCTTGGACCGTCGGGACAATCGGCTAGTGGCATCTAGACGGTCAGTTTTAGCATTAGGATGTTTGTTAAGAGTGTCTGGACCGTTGGCGTCATGAACATCTGGACTGTCATGGGCTGGTGTCTCGACGTTTGGCATGAGCGTCCAGACGGTTGTCTTTTAGCATCCGAATAGTTTGTGTCCCTTTTGTTGATCTTCGTTTGGTTACATCATATTTTTCTTAAAGTGGCTACTTTGTTGTAGTTTTGTGTTACTCCTCCAATTCATGTCTTATACTCAAAAACACTACAAAAACATATATTAGATAACAAATCGGGACTAACTTAGTATAAATTAGCAGGTCTAAATCGTCACATTTGAGTGCCGATCACACCCCCAACTTACACTTTGCTAGCCCTCGAGCAAAGCATAAATAAAACATGAAATAGAAAAGAACAAGAAAATATACTATCTAAACACATAAGCTAGCATCATAATCCCAACCCAACAGGCTATAACATATCATCTAAGAACATTAAAGATAAATTTGTAAATTTTTGTATTTTCAACTTCTAAACAGAGTAAGATTTAAGCTATAAAATTATTCATGATAAATTTCTCAATCATATACCTTGTGTGTGTGTGTGTGTGTGTTTGAACTCAAGTAATCATTAATAGACATGCTTTTGAATCTTTCAAATTTCAAACAATTAAATCAACTAGATCTCGACTTCAAATCTCACCAATTATTCCCTAAGAATCAATCTCTAAGTAACAGGCTATAATATCACTCACTTAGGGTATGTGACAGAGATTATAAATGTGCAAATCAAAATATCACATACCCATGACGCTTGAAAAACGAAGTTTCAAAGAAATTAACTTAGAATCTCTTGACTAAAATACTGATTATTATGAATTTTTTTAAACTTCATCAAATCATACGATCTTTTGGGATCAACCAGGACTTTATTTTTGGTGATAGCATTAGGTAGGCAGCTTTTATCGGCTAGGGTTAAGTATATAACACTACTTGAATAAATGGTTACCAGAAAGGACATCAGAGTGCTTCCATGTCAATCGTTGTTCAATGTGGTGTAATAATGTCACAATCACATAATCATCTCCCATAGCTCGTCAATAACGGGATGTTAATACCACATCCCCGTCGTATCAAAATGTATCACAATTTGGTGATATTATCTCACTAACATTGTGTCAAACTGTCAAAGCTATCTATGTCTCATTTTTACCACTCTTTTGATAAATACACATATATTTATTTTTTTTCTTTTTTAGAAAATATTTATCAAAAAAGCATGGTAAAATGAATACCAGTGCTGAATCATTGCTACGCATCGTCTAGGCATGTAGAAAACATAATCTCTACCGGACACTTAAATGACTCAAAGTGGGGGCCTAAGGATAATGTTTACATGAAGGAAGGAACATACTCAAAAAGTCAAATATGGCCTAATATCATTTTCCAAAATTTAATACAGTTTTTTAGAAGCATAATAAGGTGCATATTTTCAATTTCTTAGTTAAAAAGAAAGACAGCAAGATTCACTACGATTTTGGTCGAAGAAAAAAATATCATATATGAGTGAATGCAATAATTCCCTCTGAATAAAAGATACGTCTCAAAATCTTACTAAGGATTAAGTCTCCACCATTTCTGTCTCTCTAATTATCCTTCCCTATCAAAATTCATTGGCATGCTAGTTAACTAATCAATCAAGTGTGCAAAGAATACCGGGTTGCTCAATTTTGGTCATTATTCACTCAAAATTTTTGGAAGCTAAAAAATTAAATCTTGTTTTTCTCATTAAAAATACATTGCTTAAAATTTTATTTTTAACTTTTTTAGACAACATATTTTAGCCAAAATTTTGCACACTCTTATACGAAAGGACAAATCTTTTTCTGATTTTTATATTGGTAATTATCCCACCCCTAACTTATAATGTGGAATGTCCTCATTAGATAAGAATAATGCAAAGAAAAAGGAATAGAAAAGTTACCAACATTTGTCAGGAGGTGGTTATTATGTTGTCCAACCTGTTGAAACTTACGGAATTACATAGTTAAATGAAATGCCACATTCATATAGATAAAGGATATAAAGACCATGGCAATAAGAAAGTAAACAACAGATAAGAACAAAGAAATTGAATACTGCATTTTATTCAATTTGATGTTACATAAAAGAGTACAAAATTTAGGCCAATGACCTCTGAGAAGGAACATGATGACAAAAAAATAAAAAGACAAGTAATATAGAAAATAGGTATTGGGGGAGGGGTGTATTTGGTGGTGGCAATGGAGGTTTGAGGTATAGTGCGGGTGGGCTTGTTGACGGTGTTGCCGATGTTGTTCTAGGAGAAATATTGTTAGTTGTGATTATTGTTCCGAACGATGATGAAGCGAGGTACCTAGGAATTGTTTATTTTTTTCAAAACAATTTCTATGTCTTCAATTGTCGAAAAAATGACCTTTTTCTGCGAACACATGACATCTCCACAATGATGACTATGTTACTCTAACTGTAACATCCTGACCTAAACCAAATAATAATCTAATAAAAACATCCGATAACCGGGTCTCTAGCCGAATCCTCATCCCTTTAAAACATTGATTTTATAGAATAATAACACTTTTCCATTTTTAAGAAAATTTATGAAAATGTTGGAAAATATTCGAACTCTTGAAATTTTTTGAAATTTCGGCAGAGTTTCCCCTGTTTTCGGACGATCACCCAAATGGACCGGTCACCTGTAAAAAAAACCTGGACATCAAAAGTCTATATAAGCCCTTCTAGGGCATCAACAACCACACTCTTAATCTATTCTAAGCTATATCAAGCCGATTACGGCACAATTAAACTCGGAAATGGGTGGCCAAGTGGCTCTTTCAAACCCACAAAGAAAAACAAAACAAACTAACTCAAAATATCAATAAAATCAAGGGTGGCCCGTAGGCTGTGAAAACGAAACATAGCTAACAAAATTAAATCTCAATAAATCAGAGGTGGCCCGTAGGCTCTTGCAACCTCAACCAGGAAAACAAAACAATTGAATCTAAACTAAAACGGAAAGCAAAGCTACCCATCAGCATCTCACATGCATACAAGTAATGATAAAGGGCCTTATGGCCATACAGTAATCCAACAGTTGGAGGCAAAAATGAAACAGAAACTGAATGTGTACATTCATCCGTAAAATGAATAACAAAAGAAATAAATAGGGCAACATCCAAAAGCTCCTACTAGCCTCATCCTTGCTCCTAGCATCAAGCTATCCAAAATCCTCCTTTTTGCTAAACCTAAAACATGTCAGGGTGGCTGAGCCACGAATGTACGATAATAGACATAATAAACCACAAAACGATATACAAGGTTTGTTATGCAGCAACATAAATAAAAGGTTTTCAAGATAAACCCATAATCATTTTCGGTAGTTCAAAACCATGGTTGCGTAACCCAGTTTTGTATAAAAGCTCATTTGTCTAAAAGATTTTTAATATGAGGAAAAATCAGTTGAAAAACCAAGTTTTTCCTTATCATTACACTTAACTCATAACCCCAAAACAATTTATAATTACACGTCTTAAACTAATAGGTTTAAGTTGCTAAGTGTGGACGGATCCAATCTTATACGTGACAGAATAGTCACTATGCCTCGAATCGTATCGTATGATTTCTAGGAAATGGTATACTCTCATCTATCAGAATAGTGATACATGATGCCAAGTGTCCTAAGCCACAAAGAAGCTAAAAAGCTATGACATGTACATCTACGCTCCACAAATGGTAGTATGATCATGCCCGTATGAATAATGCACACGTAATCCACACCAAGCACCATGTATCGTAAAGTAAACAAGCTATGTCCCATACCATAGCTCGTAGATGTTACGCGTACATACTCACACACCCGCGTATCATAAAGTAGACAGGCTATGTCCCATACCATAGCTCGTAAACTTTACGCTAGAAACGTACACACAGCAGAAAACGGACTTTGGAGTAACGGATGAGTCTAACCTCGGTTGTACAAATCCCATGGCACACTTCAATGTAGACTAACCTCACGACCCACTTCAACGTGAGTTGGAAGGCCATGGCCATCTCCGTCTCTCACAGTACAACCCCCATGGCACACTTCAACGTGGACTAACCTCACGGCCCACATCAACGTGAGTTGGAAGGCTTAGACTCCACTCCCCACTCCCCCTAGTCTCACGCATACATCACAAACATCCAAGAACATACATGTGTAAGGATACAAAGCTAATCACTTAACAATGAATCCCATACAGGGTAGCGATATGCCACATAGGGTACAATCTGCCATAAAGGTCACAATCTACCATAAAGGCCACAATCTGTCGTAAAGGCCATACACGGTATATTCCAAATACCAAAACTGTGGTTATAAAAAGGGAGCCTAAAGATCATCAACCATGACATATATCCGATGCAAAGGTACCTACACAAATCATCAAACAACGAATCTCACATACCAAGTCCAGGCTATATAAATGAGAGCCTAAAGATCATCTAACTGAGATCGTAACCAACACAAAAGTGTTCCCGAAAGTGGCATAACCAACACAACGATATTAACCACATAACCATCAAGAATAATAATTAAACTCCTCATGGAAAAATGCGTTGTCCAGGTTCTAGACCAACCATAACTCAGGTGACCTAAAGAAATCACCAACCGAAATGACTAACATAGATTAGCCCAAGCATCTCTCACTACTTCAAGTAACCAACCAAAATCCGTCTTAACCGAAAATATGAATATATGTTCACAAGTTTAAGTCTAACTAGAAAATCCATAGGCTATGCATAAGGGGGCCTTAAACATTCTCACATCCTCCAAATAATATCCCATAATATACATCACATAAACACATATTCCCTATTGACTTAAATTTAAAGTCTAATGTTATCCAAATTCACGTAATCAGTTCAAGTTTTAGGATATACAATCACCACCATGTATTTGCCCCAAATGCAATGCAATGGTCCATAACCAATTCCTAACTTAATCACAAGTGTACATTCCGAAGCTAGGTATCAATTCTTAACTCACTCAATGCGCCATGACTCACAAATTAGGTCGCTTGAATCCAATGATTCTAAAGGTTCAATAAGTGACTCATATTCCCACTTACTAGCTTCTTAACGAAGTTTAATCACACTATCCCAAAAATCACCAAATTCATACTGTGGGTTCCACTTTTAAATCTAGATCACATAGTCGAGGTCAATATCAATAAACTACCACAATAGGATCAAAATCCTACTCTCCCACTTATTGTTCAATTAATAAGTGTTAATTCTATAAATCCAAAAATTTCCATGATCAACTCATAGGCTAATTTCTATGCCAATCTCACATAGTCAAGCTTAATTTCCTAAAATTACAACTATTAGATCAAAAGTCACAATTCTAAGCCAAAATGCCCCAATCGAAACCCTAACTGTCCAATCTCAAAATTAATCAGTCAATCACTATTCTAGAGAGCTAGGGTAATTTTTATAGTGCCCTAAAGCATGTTCCATGAACTAATTTACAAGATTTAAACAAAGAAAACAGAAAAAGTCCATTTTCGGTTCGTCGGAGGCACCAGACCACAAGATTTCAGTTGATCATTAAAAACATCGAAATAGCTCAATGTAAATCAGTAGATAGGTTTAAAATGTCGAGAATCCTACCTCTGTGAAGAAAAATGAAAGAAATCGAACCGATTTGATGATCAAAATCCAAACCGAAGCTCCACAGTCGCGTCGCCCGTTTCCTCTGTTTTTCGCCGCTGCTTCGTTGACGTTGCCGGCACCGGTGGTTGGCGCTGCTGTCGCGACAAGGACCGGTGGCGCACGGCGGCGGCCGGCAGCCCTGCTCCGGCCTTCTTCTCCAGCGATCGTCCCCTCCTCTCTCGTGCCTTAGCCCTCTCTCTCTCCCCGATCTGTTCTCGCGTGTGTGTGTTAGCCCGAAAGGGCTGTTTGGCAACATATTTATTATTTTGTTTTATTTTATCTTTTTTTTTGAAGGAGATGAGGGAAAAATTAAAATATACATAAAAATTTTATTTTAAAAAAAATTAAAGCTTTGCCAAAATCTCCCAAACTTCCAACAAAAAATTAATTTTGTTAACCGGGAAAGATTTTTCCCCAAAACAAAATAAAATAGTTCTTTTATCCAAAAAAAAAATTCGGGTCAAAACAGGTTATCCAAAAATCTTTTTTGATTTATATTGATTATTTAATAAAATAGGTCGAGGTATTACAATTATCTTCGAAAAAAGGTATGTGAATCAAGTCAAGGACTTGGGAGAAGGGGGCTAAATCCTTGGGATTAGTCTCTTACAAGATCAGTCAATTAGGATTTTAGACTTATCCCGAGGCTGGTGTATTGACTTGATTATAGCTCAGGTTGGCATGGAAAAATTCCAAGAAATGATCTTCTCCTTTGGAATTTCTCTATCTAGGGATCGGTGACCTAGAAAGATACCAGGAGATAGAGAGGATGAGAGGCATTCCTCAGTGTTAGGAATTCTCATATATGCCAATTTTCTGTATTCAACCGCATATACAAAGGGAGCAAAGTTGACTGCGGTCATGCATATACTCAAGTATCCGAAAGGATTAGGGAGTGTATGGGGATGTACCAGGCTGATAGTTTCATATCCCTCGGGAT
>JAULLE010224300.1:0-11977 GCA_035668155.1 Sarracenia purpurea
TTCTCAATTAATATATCCGGGATCTCGGGCAGTAAAATACTCAAAAGCATGGCTTTTAAGTATACAACCCTAACAAATACAACATGGTATATCATAAGTTGCTTTAATAACTCCTAAATCATCCCATACCGTACGCCTATTACATCTTTCATTGGGTGCGTATATGTTCCCAATCATGCATTCAAAACCACCTTGCAATTTACCTTTTAGTAGAATGAAGTTCTTGTGGACGATCTCTTGTTGAAGTTGGAATATTTCTTCCTCCCATATAGTTAACATACCCCCTGAAGCACCATTGGAATTGGAAGCAACCCATTTACTTTCATCATTACCCCAAACAACTCTAACTTCGCTATTATTTGTTTCCACCCATTTGGTTTCATGTAAAAGTAAAAATTGGGTTTTAGAGGAACATCACAACTTTTTAATGATCCTCCTCTTTTCATCTCTCCCCATTCATCTCACATTCCACGAGATTATCTTAATGGAAATAAATTATCACAAACAGCCCTTACCATTCATTAGATTTATCAGCTTTATTCATGGCTATGAA
The DNA here is from genome assembly GCA_035668155.1 of Sarracenia purpurea. Classification (NCBI taxonomy): domain Eukaryota; kingdom Viridiplantae; phylum Streptophyta; class Magnoliopsida; order Ericales; family Sarraceniaceae; genus Sarracenia; species Sarracenia purpurea. Next base: position 554 of record JAULLE010224300.1, read on the forward strand.
TCTCTCAATTGTATCTTCCTCAATGTCCCTGTAGTTGATTCCAATGTGTTTACCCATCTCAACAGCTAATTCTGCTTGTCTTCTCAAAACAACATTCCTATTTCTAATATCAAAAGAAGATATTGATGCCTGAGTAGTAGTAGGCATTGCAGACCTATGTCCTCTATTTGGTGCCAACTTGCCCTTCTTAGAATTAGCTTTAGAGAATTTTTTCTCCTTGGCAGTTTTTATCTTCGTTTTGTTATTGCTTTTGGGTTGTGGTTTTGACCTTTTCTGGACCTTAATAGGAGATTTACCTTTTAGTAGAAGTGGCTGTTCACATAGTCTATCCTCCTTTATTGCATATCCCTTACATTCCTTTGGTTGAGGTGAAACATCCCCAGCTAGACCAGCTGTCTTATCCTGCTCCTTTAATGCCAAACTAGCTGTCTGAATCTGCTCCTTTAATGCCACAGCTCTTTCCAACAAATTTGTATTTTCAATGTTACCCTCTTGCATAGAACTTGTAACCGCTACTAACTCTTCAACCTCACATCCCAAAGTGCCAACTTCACCCTACTGAGCTTGTTTATACGTTGCCCCATCCGTAAGAAGCATTGGTTGTGGTACTTGCAAATTATGGTCTTGGTCTACCAATAGGGTCTCTGCCACGTGGCTATTACTAGAAAATTCCTCTGAATCCCTCCCATGTGCTTCACCATTGGAATGCAAGCTTAAAGGAGCAGGACAATGGCAATCTTCCATCTCCAAGCAATCTTCTGTGCAGAATATGGTATAGATAAATTTGCCCACTTTCAATTCGCATAGCTGGTTAATCACACTCATCTGATGGGTAAGAACAAGGACTCTCCCGAACTCCAAACAATCCTTATTAGTGGTACGGTGGTCCACTTTTATGGAGGTACCCAAAATATCCCTAAGCAAAAGAATATTCTCCTCACACCATGCGTGTAGGGGAACACCCGTTAGTCTCAACCACACTTTTCTGCTAGTATTAGTCTCGTGTATACTCCAATCATACACGAACTCGAAGAATTGCTCCATAGTGCTCCTTTTCATACGTTGGAAGTGATCTTTTTCCATCACATATTTAAAATTTAAGAGGACTTTGAAGTCCCCAAATGCTTTGATGGTTGGGGCTAAATCTAACACTTCTTGAAAGTTTCTATCCAATTCCTCCAAACTTACATTGTTATTTTTGAGGGCACCCACGAGGCACAACTTCAACCATACATCGTCTATGCTCGTCGTCTCCACTCTCCCAGCTGACTTGGGGCTCATAGTTGATTTCGTCCCTTCCTTTTTTTGCAGCTGCTCCCTCAACTTGCCCAATAGAACTAATACGACCATTTCCAACTCTATTCCTCATCAATTTAGTCTTGCTCTTGGAAAAGGCCCTTCTCATATAAATCCTCTTATCAAGGCACCATACTCTGTCGATGTTTTTGAGAGAAAAATCAGCATCTAACTCGTTCATAAATTTCACAAATCCGTACCTTATTTTAGTTCTCCATCTTCATTTTGCAGGGATAAGGACCTCCCTCACGTTCCCGCACTACTGAAAAAACCTAGCAAGCCCTTGGCTATGGATCTCATCTGGCAAATTATCCACAAAGATAGTGGATTTACTAATGATCATTTCAGGCTTGACCCTACGTTCCTGATTGAGGCCGTGATCTGTTACCTCCTCACCCACTTTACCTGAAGCCTCCTTTGGACGATCCTTCTTGACATCTGGAAGTTCTTTTCCATTAGATTCTCGATTATCCTTCTTTGTTCCTCTTCTTGTTCTCACTTCAGCTCCATCGTCAGATTCCAACATGCTTCTCTCATCTGGTCTTGCTCCTCCACAATCGAAATACATTCCGCCCTGCTCAACCCTACCATCATTAGTCACAAATCTACCCTCCCTATTCGATTCTTCTTTATTCCCCCACTACTACAATAATGGTCAAAGGTCTCACTACAAAAAATAAAAAGGTCACGGTTTTTGTAAAACGGAGACTAATAAAATTTAAAAATTTATTAATCTCGATTTTTACAATTAATCGAGATAAATATTGATTTTTAGTATCGGTCATACAAACCGAGACTATAAATCAATACTTTACATCTTGGAGATAAGAAAACCGAGACGTTTATAAAAATTTTAAAATAACCCGCGCGTCTAACCCGATTACCCGACTTGTGCCCAATTACCCTACCCGTGCACGTAAGCTTCATTATTGGAACTGCTTCAATGTCTCCAAACCCTTCCTAGTCGCCGATTTCCCCTTCAATGAACAGAGGTCGCGATTTCCCCTTCAGTGAACAGAGGTCGCGATTTCGATCTTCCCCTTCCTCTTTTCCAGAAGAAACACAGTCGCAGCAGCGTTGGCGTGAGCGTCTTCAACTTCAGAGTGTGAAGTTGCTTCTGGAATCTATGAATCCTCCTCCTCCGCCGTCGACGGGTATCGGCGGCCGGTGACCGGCGCTGAGAAGGGAAAAAAACCCTTGGCGACGTCGTCTGCTGCCAAAGAGAGAAAACCCTCGACGACGTGAAGATATCTCTGCAGATCTATGAGAAATTTTTTGTTAACTTATTTGCTTTGCAACATCATAGGGTTTTCGAAGAAATTCTCAGTTGCTTCCCTCTGTTGATTGGCTTATTGCTTTGTAGTCGACAACAGGTATCTGCTCTGTGTCTCCTCTTCCGATTTAAATCCACCAACCAACAAATAAATTCTAAAATTAGATTTAATCTTGAAGATTTAATCTTTCTTCAATCCAAATAGCAAATTTGATTAGAAAAATAGCATACCTAAGGTCTATACGGATGTTATATTTTTTTGAATATGGGTACGAAAGAAGTTTTCATGTGAAATATGCCTCCATAGATACGCAAAGAAAGCAAGTTATTAGCCCTATGCTCAATTGGCCTTTTACTTTTCTTCTGTGCCTAGAGAACACTTCTTCAAAAATATTGAAGCAGGATTTCAGGCTCCTGATTGGGCCATTTACCACTCTTGACTTCCACACTCATCTTTTTGTACAAATTCTCATTCCTTTTTTATGACTTGAATGGTTTTACTTATTTAGTTTTTAGGGTTAATTACATTTTTCCATATGTGTGATTGGAAATGCAAATAGACATGTTTGGAGTTCTTGATTGAATGGGTTAGCTAGCAGTCATATGATTAATTGCCTTGGAATACCAAATACTTTGAATTTGATGCATGCCTTCATTTTAGTTCAGTATTATATTTGTTTTTATGGGATAAGTACTTTTCATTGGCGGCTTAATGTATTTTTTAATTGTTTTGATAAGATGTTGTTTGAATGAACAATCAGTTTGTTGTCTATTTTATCTTGTTTGAATGGAGCGAAAATTCCTATGTTGTCTAATACATTATTGCTCAATCTCCAAATGGGAGATTGGAACTTCAAACCTTGCTAAGGGTAAAGCATTTGCCGATAAAAAAATAAATAAAAGCACCAGCTTTTAGTTTTTTGTATTGAAAGTTGTCAGGTCTTTTTGATTTTGGTTTAAAATCCAAGTGCACGTATATAAATCAGAGAACCAACCACATAAGTGGGCTTCTTATGGTTAAGAGCATCTATTATTTTTCATTTCCAACCACGGGATCATAAAGTTGAGTGCCTCGATTATATTGTTGGTTAATAGTTTTTTTGTCCATGTCAAAATTATTCCATTTATGGGACTGGCCAAAAATAACGTAACAAAACTACTTTTATATTTTGGTGTTTTTGATTTCTCTTTACAATACTTGAATTTTTCCTATCAGTTCAGGTCACACAAGATATAATCTTGGTGAGATATTTTGGTTTTCAACTCCTAAAATTTATTTTTTTAACGATAGTACAGGCACTAAATTTGTTTTAATGCATTAAGCACTGCTTGTCTAACAACATATGGTAATGTTAAGGAAGAGGAGTTTGGACTTGGCGACGGAGCATGGATTGGATACCACAATTTTTCTTATTCCGGCGACTACCAAAGGGAGTATAGAAAAGAATATTCATTTTCTCATGTGTGAATCGTTGAGAAGCGCGGTTATTTTCCAGTTGTGATGAACCCTAGGGAATGTGCTGGTTCACCACTTACCATTGCAAGGTGAGTAAGTTAAAGGTTTTTTTTTTTTCCCCAATTCCGTTTCAATTTTTTATAGCAGAATAAAAAGATGTTTTGTTGAAATTGGGCTAACATTATGCTAAATGGTAATGTAGCATAAACATGTCCACTTATGGAAAACTAATAATAGTAACGTTATGTACTCATAAAAAAAATATATACCTGAAATTGCTCACAATTTAAAGTTAATGATTATTAATCATATATGCATCGTATAACCCGAATCACAAATAATTAATTTGAGTCATACAATTGATGCGACCATATAAAACAAATGGTCAAGTTCATTTGATGTTATGGCTCACAGACAGGACCATTCATTTTCTGAATTGTTCCTAAATTTCCATAAATATTAATAAAAGGTGAGTTACTCAAAGCCATTGGGTTTTGGTCCTTCAGGAAATTCCATGTTTGCCCTTCAACTTATGTTGTTACCGTTTCGTGTTTTGCCTCTTCATTGGGTCTTTTGGTATTTTTATTGCTAGCTAAATATATTCACACCTTAATCCCTAAATACTCGCACACTCGCACACTCACACACAAACTTTCACACCTTAAACATCCAACATTCCAATTAAAAGACATACACCCGACACTATAAATTACAAAGGATTGATGGACCTCCATCCGTTCAAATCCCCGACCTCACCCTGGAAAACAAAGGGGCAAGACTACTTGGAATAAGCCGTGGGTTGTCTTTTGGGATTTCATCTACAACCTTTCGGCTTTGTCTTTCCACAAACACATAATATGTAAATTCATTTCACATACATTTCATTCAAATCAATATAAAGTTTAAATATCCAAATTTGAAAGATAATCATCAATAATGAACATCTCGAAAATCCAAAAATAATCTTCAATCCCAAAATACATGTAGTAACCAAAAAAGTGGTATCATGCCATCCACAAAATGTGTCATCCTCGCCTTCGCTATTTGGAACTAAATCTGGAATACTAGCTGGATCAATGCCTGCTTTTACTGCCAACATTTGTAGAATACTCTGAAACATTTCCAGTTGCTTTCGCAAAGCAATCACCTCTGATCAGGCTCCTTAACCAGGACGAATGCTATAACCATGGTACCTTTAATCGTGTTTGCCCAGCAATGCCTTTCATCACTCCTAGAGGAAGGCCAAGTGATGCATCTTGTGCATCTCACATCAATGCAAGTGTTGCAGGAGACAGTGGTCTACTAGTTTGTGCATCAGTTCTATCTGATCCAGAATCGTCCCCTCGGCGGACATGGTTCTCACTCAAACAATCATCAGGGACAGATATTTACAGATTATCTTCTACTTAGCTATTTTTCTCATGGGCAGAAGAAACAATAGAACATTTAGGTTCATCTCCTTCTTATTTATCCATTTTGTCTTTTTTGTCTGAATCATGAAATTAATGAATTTAAAAGCAAATCTTGTGTGGGATGAGAGCATACAGAGCATATCTATTGTATTTCTCATAATCAACAAAAGAAACATTAGGGAACATAAAAAGAGAGAATAAAAGCGCAAATCATCTTACAACCTTTCGCAGCATATAGTGAAGGGTCATTCCAAGTTGTGTGAAGAGTCTGTCTTGCACACGATGTAACATGATATGAGAAATATATATACCAGATACTTCGCACTATGTATTTTCCAACAAGACTGAGGATAATGACTGGAACACATCACTAATTAGCGAGAAACTTACCATGATCTTCTTAATATGCCCATGTGGTAAATCTCTAAAACTAAGTGAATAGCCTACACCTGAATGCACCCAAAAAAAAACTTAGTAGAGATCCCCACAAATAACTCGTGTTTCCATGTCCCTTTGGATGGCATAGATTGGATGCCGAGAAACATATACATGAGAAATAGCCTTATCTTAAACTCAAGGTGTCGGGGGATAAGAACCTTTGACCTCTCTCATCTAAAATAAACATAACAAGTTAACCATCTACAGAACTTAAGATTATTTTTGAAGTAAAACTGAACCTTGTACCCAAAAAGTCGCATCTAATTTGAGTTTTCTGTTTCTCTCACCCACATTACAAAATTGCATCTTAACTTGCTCAATTTCAAAATTTCAAACCATATTAGATATGTTAGATAGCTTGATATACATTGTTGAGCACATATCTACACAGCTTAAACTTTTGGGACAATTGGTGGCTTAACATGGTATCAGAGCTATAGTTCCATGAGGTCTTGGGTTTAAGTCTCGAGATGTTTTTTCCAGTTATATTTTTTATTGTGCATTATATGTGTTAGTGCACCTGTTTTGTTTGTTTGCCACTCCACGTGCGAGACATGATCGCACGTGAGGGGGAGTGTTGGATAACTTGATATACAGTGTTTGGTCCATTTTCTAACAACTTAAGTTTTTGGGACAATTGATGACTTAAACATGACAAAAACATATACATGAGGGATAGCAATAAGAATATCTCATATGTACACTTCGTATGTCAAATAGCTAGTTGTAATACTAGGTTAAGTAATTTGGATACCAAATAGAAAATAAATATACCAAGTTAGGCTAACAAGTTCCAATATATAACAGGACCTAATAATCTCTAATGCCATTTAAGAGTATAGTGTATGAGGTCAACTAGTCACCCAAATGGCCATGGTGATCCACTTATAACAGAAAAAAAGGCTGGCAAAACAGTAGATGCAAAACAACTTGCATAATGTGAGTATCAACCTGCAAGGGCCTTTGTAGCTTCTGCAGAAACTATGACCAAAAGTGAGCAAAGCTCCTTTACATCCTATGGTCGAAGAATGTCTGCTAAAGGAGACCTGCAATCATAGGTAACAATACTAGTTAACAATAATAGTAATTAGTTGTAAACCAAAAAAGCAAGTTTTCATTCTATAGGCACAGCATGATTGCAGATTAAGCGTCGAGTTATTTTTAGTACATTAAAGAACATAAGAATTTACAAATGAGAAGCATGACTTTAACTTCAGAAAACACCTACTTGTATGACAATCTGGAAGATTGCAGAAAGGCTGCTGGAGCTGTGTGAGACACAGGGGAAGGTAACATAGAAGAGGAGGCAGCAAGAGCTCTAATATGGTCTTCCTGAGTGAAATAGGAGCTGTCAATACTAATTGTTTCTTTGCCAAAGAGGAAGAGTAAAGGAATTGCATATTTGAAATCTCCTTTGAAGTTGTAAGGTTCAGAGAATTTTCTTAAGGTATAACCACACAAAGGTGAAGCCAAATCTACAGAAACCAACAACCATTTCCACCTAAAATACAATTGCAAATAAGTAGGGTTGCATCCATTCAAGCAGTGGTTTGCACCTATTTTATATAGATTACACTAATATTTCTCCGCATGAACAATGGCCTTAGAAAATATAGAGGAAACAAGTAAAGATACTTTGAAAATAGATATCTTATTGCTCAAAAAATGCATATAAATGCCCATTTATAATTTTATATATATAAGAAATGGTAGACGAGACACATAGGATACATTCTCATATCGTATGCCTTTACTAGATTTCACTAGTATTTAACCTTGTTTTCTTAATTGTTAAAAGATTTTTGAAAGAAAAAACAATATCACTAGGACATCTAATTTTGTTTCCTTACGTTATCATAGATTGTGTTGAAAGAAATAAATAAAAAATGACAACTGCTAATCTAAACTTTATAATTGATATTTTCAAAATGATTAGTATATTAGTATAAATTCTCTTCAAATAACAAGCTCCTCAATCAAAACAAAATGGCTATTTCTCAAATTAAAACTTCAGATTAGCATCGTCTTATCTAATATGTCCTCACGGGCATGCACTTTGATTTCATTAATTTATACTCCTTCTGAAGCTAATACTTGTAATCTTAGCCTAAACTAAAATTCTAAAAACTAGAGGAGAAGGAAAAAAATACGTTATTATATTTTACGAATGAATGATCAATTAACAACTGCCCAATTGATAATGACATGCATGTTATGTTATGACTTCCTAGTGACAAACATTAAGAAAATGGCATAAATCTGGTGGCTTCGCTGAATCTTAAATATGAGACAGTTGGCAAATAGGGTTATGGGGCTGTGGTGATTATCCCTAACATATGGCCACCAAAACTTGTACTCTCGTCTTGGTCTGTCTTTATGTTAACCTTGAAAACCAAGTGCTTTGATGATCATCTCAAACATATGGCTACATAAACTTGTACTCCATCCTCAATACAACTTCATATGCATACTATCACTTGTTTTTATGGCCACTTCTTTAGATTTGTACAATCCTCGACATGTGATGCGGGCATTACAAAACAAGTTTCAATTATGGTTTGAAATAACATAGTGGTCTGGTTGCCCGTGTCAGGATTTTTTTTGGGTTTTGACATGCAGGAATCTGCTCGTTTTCTATTAAATAGAGCTTTTGATATATAAGGGCTTTAGTTGGTTGCAACAACAGATGTGTCTGAAGCCCATAACTCCCTGATTTTGTTTTCATAACTGACCACTAATCGGAATTTCCTATATTATTATGGTTTTCACCTTTAAGTGTTTTGCATGAATAGTTCCAGACTGTCACTTCAAACAAATTGGAAATAATGGATTCGACTTTGTACGGAAAGGTTAGATTATGGGCTATTGTGAACCAGAACTCTTGCGACATGGCTGATGGATAATAGAAGCACTTGCTGTGGGCCAAACGCCTGTTCTATTTGGATGATGATAACTAGTTTTAGTTTACAAGACTGAAATTATTTTATGTATGCAGTGGATTTTTTCTGATTTCTTTTGTTTTCTTGGATTTACTTGTTTTAATTTAATACTTAGTACAATGAAATTAGAAAGTTTTTGTTATATTTTTTTTCTTTGTATAGAATCTTGTTTTTGTACTTGGTTGTTTTTTGTATCTATGAGGGCATTTTTAAAATCACAATGATATTCATAATATAAGCATAGTTAAATTCATTGTGACTGGCATATATAATCAGTGGCAGTATAACAAATAGAAATCTGGCAGTAATGATTTCCAATAAAAGTGGTTGGAAAGCAATTTCTGTATTTTGGATTACCTTTTCAATAAGCACCAAAATGCCATAAACTTTCCTTAATTGTTAAAGTATGCTTTTATAGTTCGATGTGTCAGTGTTGCTATAATATTGATTTTTGGCTTTTTATGTTTAATCTTGCATTTATCCGTCATATTATATCTGTTAAAGGAGACGTGAGGAATCTCTTTGAAATCACATTGAAGATATTTTGAGACTGGGATTTATGCAGAAATGCCTATGTCATGTATCTAGTTTGGGGGAAGAAAACATATATCAGTTCCTTGATGAATGTTGTTGAACTCGATATTCTATCAGCATGGCATGTGTCCTGTCTACAAATTGATTTATTTGTTTGTTCTTTGAAGCAAGTGGATTGAACTCTTCTCTATCCACTGTGATGGTCAAACCACATTTTTTCTTCCTAGTTCACATTATTTGTAATAGAAGATAAGATTAACCAATTATTATATTGTAGATTGTACTTCTACATATTTCAAAGCAAAGGAATTGTAGTGCCTAACTCAGTAACTTGTAACTTCTAAGCTTTGTTCATAATCATGAAAGACACACTGATAGTATTTTGTTTCTCCTTGTTTAGATTTGTTTGTTTCACTGAATTATCAGTGCTTGCATGCACTAGCGTTGTAGAGTTTCTATGATATTAAACAATTTTCTTTATTTCATGTAAATCAAAATGTCTTGCCTTGACTTGATTAGAATCCAAACCCCACATTTGATGCAGTAATAAACCACTAGGGACGTATGTTTAACCACTGACTCATGCTACTTTTTTGTGTCATGGAAGATATAAATAGTGTGGTCAAGCAAATGAAGCTTGTAAATTTTTTTAAATGAAAATCCTGATCTTCCAATCAAAAAGTATTGGAGATTATTGTCAGCGAATGCAACTTTAAATGACGAACCTGTTCTTGTAACTTGCTTGCTTTTCATAATTGAGAATTTTCTAATATATTAGTCTCAAGATGTTCATTATTTATGTGATGAGTCTTTTTACATTGTTAATACACAAGATTCCATTTTTGTATGAAATTTTGTGTGAACATCTATTCCCGACATAATGACCTCTTCCAAGTATGACAGAGAAATGCCTATGTCATGTATCTAGTTTGGTGTATTTTGGTCTAGAGTTTTGCTACTTCAGCCCAACTCTGCTGTTGAGGAGCCTTTGAGGGGTAAGTAAATCTTTTGCCTCATGGTTTGCAATTTTCATGAGGCATATGGGGGTGTTGCTGGCCAAAGGCCCTTGTGTCTTGTTTGCTGTCATATGGATTCTTGAAGTGGAATGAGATAAAGCACTGTCGTATGTCTTGTTTTCTGTCATATGGATTCGTGTTGTCATATGCATTATCCACTGTACCATTTAGTTAAGCAGTGGTTTTGGAGTATACAGGTGGTTTTTGGTTAAGAAGTGGTATTTGGTTAAGAAGTGGTTCTTTTTCCCAGTTGGAGTATGCAGGTGGTTTTTGGACTATGCAGGTGGTTCTTGCGCAGGTGGTTTTTGTAGTCTAAGGTCTTGTTTTGGTCTGGTTATTGCTATTTTAGTGACCTATGCTGAAGTTGAAGTTGCCGATACCAAGTTTCGGTTTCTTTACTTTCTTTACCTCCTAGATTATATTTTCTTAGATGTGCTTGTTATAGTGTGCAAATCTGTTTTAACTCTGTTGCCATCTTGTCAACTTATTCAAATCTGTCTTAGCTCGGTTGGCATCTTGTTATAGTGTGCAAATATGCAACTATTATTGGAATTTGAGATTCTATTATTGGAGTTATGAGCAGGTTCTCTATGGGTTTTTGTCTGTTGCTGCTGCTATTATTGGTTAATCATGGGTTTTTGGTCTGCTATAGAAATATGTTACTGTTTTCAGTTTTTTTTTTTTTTTTTTGATTTGTAGGTATTCCATTAATATGAATGGTGACAAGTGAACCAAATAAGATCTTCTTTTTGTTTGTTCTAGTCTCCATTTCGTGAGTCGATGTGCTAATTTGTATTTTTTTTCTCCCATTTTATTGTAGTATGAAACAGATTATGTGGTTGAAAGCACCCTGTCAGTGAATGAAGATCTTTTCAAGATCAAGTACAAGGACAAGTTGGAAGCATCATATAAGGAATACTGCATCATGTGTTTATTTTTATTTCGTAGAACTTATAATTTGGGGACAAACTTATATAATTATCTTTTAATTATGTTGCTATAAGAAATTTATTAGAACAAGTGTTCTCTTTTTTATACTATGAGAAGTTTATTATGTCCA
>JAULLE010225397.1:0-11946 GCA_035668155.1 Sarracenia purpurea
TACCCTCTTTTTGGGTCGAGTCATATATTATCACGTGTTATCGTGGAAGGTTTTGAGATGATCAGACCAAAACTTGTTGCGTTTTACATCGTTTTTCATGTCGGTCACTCTGTAACCCGCACTTAAGCGCGGTGGGGGTCCACTCGAGCGCACTTAGGTTGGTTGAGCTTATAAGAGCTACAGCCTGTTTGGTTTTTGGGACAAAAACATAAGCTTTTTCTTTTTCTTCTCTCTTAGACGGTAGATCTGGGAGCTAGGGCTTGGATTTTCGCGGATCTAGAGACTTTGGCTTAGATTCTGAAGTCGTACACTTGATCCAGGAGTTGAGGGCAACGTGTTTACCGGACCAGATTTTGATTATGACGGTTTTGGGTAGCCTCATTTTAGATTTTTCAGTTTTGGACGACTTTATGAGGTAGGGAACGACCTACTCTTGTACTTCTTCTGTTATATGTAAGGCTAGTTTTGTGTATTTATAACTGTTATGTTAGCTATCATGCATTTATGCTAGTTTTACATATTTTGGGCCTCGGGACCTGATTTTGTCGGAAAGTTTTTAGCTTTCCTTGGTTGTGCGCATGATTATGAGATATTTGTCTTTTCATTTGTGATTTTATGGTTCTTATGCTTAAATTGTGTTATTTACGAGATTTAGTAGTTTTGCGCTTTATCGGGCTTAGAAATAACGGAATGTGAAATAAGATAGTTTTCCTTTATCACCATAGATATTGTGATTTATCAGTGCTTTCAGAATTTTGGATTGGATAGCCATAGCTAAAATCATGTACAAACTGGGTGTTTTCCAAGTTTGGGATTTTGTGGCAAAAATGGGTTTTGAAGTGGTTTTTTCCAAAACAGGCTCGCTTTTCTAGCAAATGGAAAGGGTTAGACCTTAAGGTTCCAAGGTGGAACTTTTCGGGCGAAACCCAGGTGACCGGATGGATGTTGAATCAAAACTTTTGTTTTAAAATCAAACCCTTTACTTTTGAACTTAACTTATGATTCAACCCAATTCAGATCCTTGTTTTCTCCCCGCGAGCCTACGGGCGAGGCCGATAGGGGTTTTCTATAATTCTCCCCGCGAGCTTATGGGTGAGGCCGGGAGGGGTTTTCTGTAGTTCTCCCCACTAGCTGGTCGTGGCGAGGCCGGGTGGGGTAGCTACATAAACTGTTTGTATAGAAAATATTATATGCGGTAAATTGTTTAGTTTTAAACTTAAAACTATATCTTGATCTGGCTTTAGATAAACTGTGTTTGCATATTGCATTTCATCCTCATAAAGCATGTTTAGTTCTTGCATAGTTTGTTTCGTATGAGCATGTGGCTCACGTTGTCTATGACAACAAATAGGTGATCTCGGGAAGGAGATAGCGGATTAAAGTGGGAGATCGGGGAAGCCGGTTGAAGTTGTGTTGCTTGTCTTTGGGCTATGTATTGTTTATATACATAGGTTTTGTATAAGCCTGGGAAACACATGGTGGTTTATGTATTAAGTTGATCTTGGTTTCCTTAATACCTTGCATGTTTGAGCTTATAGTTTTCTGTCTCCTAAGTCCCGGTTTGTGTTTATTTCAGTCCTGTTTAGTTCATATGATGTATGTTGTGAGGTCGATGTGTTGGGTAGGTATTTTAGGGTTCCATTTGTCTAGCTTTCTTTTCAGTTGAAAAAGCATGCTATGTTAGTTTTAACGATTTCTGGGAAAATAACAGTTTTCTAGCTTTTAACAAGAGTTTTCAAGTGGAAAGAGTTTCTTTTGTTATACCAATCTTTGTAAACCTTATTTTATTCGGTTTAAAGTGTTTTGAGGCAAAAAGGAGAAAATAAAATTTTGGGGACCAAAATTGGCCTTCGGCCAAAACTCCCTGTCATGTCCCCGCTGGAGCGCGTGAGGGTGTGCTCGAGCACCCTCCCTTGTTTTGAAAACCTAAAAAGTGTGAAATTTTGCTAAGCTTTTTGAGGTTTGTGGACATGATTTTGGGGCATTTTTCAAGTATATTATCAACACTATTCTCAATATAAGATAGTTCTTTGGGCTAAGGCTTGGTTTGGTTTACTTTTGGAATAAAACTTAACTTTTCTTATGTTTTTAATCGGTAGGTTTTCGATTTTGGCTTGAGCTGAGTTTTTGATTTAGGTTTTCTTGTGGTTTTTAGTGCACCGGGTTTTGGGGAGTTACACGTGACTTACCATGAATTCTTGGTACTGGCGCGTGAAGGGGCACGAGCACCTTCCAATACCTTCGAGCATTCACAGAACGCTCGAGCGGAAAACATTAATTTGTGTCTTTCTCGATAAGATGAGAGTTGAGATATTGAGGCGCCCGAAGAAAGAGAATTGGGTTTCCAAGCCCCCTGTTCAATGTCTCATTTCCTCTTTGTTGAGAGTTGGGTTTCCAAGCGCCCGTAGTGCACCCGTAGAGTGCTCGATCTCAGCATTGAAACCCTAATGATTCTCATTGACGCGAGCAGAAAAAGGCGATCATATTTAACTACACTTGAAGAGCCCACGAGTGCGTTATAGCACCTGCAGCGCGCTCGAAGAGCGCTCTAGCACCGGTGTATTTTTCTATATATACACAGCTAAACGGTCATTAGGGTGTGTAGATTGGCATTAATCCTCATGAGACGTGTAGTTCTCTTTGGCCAAACACCCACCAACCTTCAAGCATGCAATACACCATGAATGCTTGTCTTCAAACTTCCTAGAACATTTATTCCACCATTAGTGGTAGGTTTAATATGTTACCTATAGCTTTATCCATCATCCATTAACCATCACATACATACACCTTCCTCATTGAACACACACTTGACCGAGGCAACTCGAAACCGTCGTTAATACAAAGATCGAGAGTGGCTCCCGTGGACACTGTATGATCAAGGAAGGGGCTACGGTAGCTACGTCAACAATACCAGAGTTAGGCGTCCATGGGTAAATGGGTATAAGTCATTTTCTAATATTTTGATAACATTCTTGGTTTGTAGTACAATATATTTATGTGTTTGGTGTCGTGGTTTTCATCTCGGGGATTATTTTTCCTAGGGTTTCCACGTTATATTGTGTGTACTTGTTTTATGGTTGTTTCTATTCGTTCATGGTTCTTTTTATCCATTCCGTTAACTTTAACTTATTAGACTGATAGAACAAAAATTTAAATTAGTAAATCAATCAGCTAATATTTGTTAATAACGGTCATAAACCTAGTCACCCCTCCCCCCCTTTAGGTTTATACAAGCGGTTGGTAGCTATAATTTCACTTCTATATAGACGTGGTACAATATCAGGTCTTATAGTGTTAATGTTTTCTTGCGACCGAGTATAGCCGATGCATTGTTAGGCGAGTTTTTCGATTGTGACCTATCATTACTGTCCTTCTTTGTATGGAAGTATCGTATCCTAGTGTTATTTACGTTTCGGTGTGATGCGGTGTTTAGGGCCCATGGGCATGGTTGGCGAGGATCAGTGAGAAGTATATTTATGTGGCGATGGTATGGGGCTATTGTATGCTTGTTGGCGATCTCAGGAGTAGGTATCGGTTCGAGGCCTTAGCATAAATTTTGGGGACAAAATTTCTTAAGGTAGGGAGGTTGTAAGGTCTAGACCCGATTTTATTAATATTTTATATTATTTTATTTCTTGAGATGAGATAATGTTAGAGACATTTTTAAATTAATGATTTGAAACTCGTTAGAAATAAAATATTAGATTACCGGTTGGTTTTGCATTTTGAGGCTAAAATAAAACTTTTCTTTACGATAGTGGCAATTTCCCTTTTTGGGTGTTGTTTAACGAAACCAAAATAAATTTTTATTTTTATCATGATATATATGTATATATATGTGTATATGTATATATTTAAAACTAAATTTCAAAAAAAAAGAGAGAGAAAATGGCAAAATAGGCTGCCAAATGCAGCCTAGATGCTGGTCGAAGTCTCTAGCAGCGAAAGCTACTTCGGTAAAAACAGGGAGAGAGGGGGGAAGAGGAGAGACCAACTAGCCGTTGGCACCACCACCTCTGGCGTCGCCTCTGTGGCCACCGACGAGAGAGAGAGAGAGAGAGAGAGAGAGAGAGAGAGAGAGAACGAGCGAAAAGAGAGGCAGGAACGAAAAGGACAGAGAGGGGAAGGGGAGGCGATGTGAACGCGATGAAAAAAGAGTAGAAGAAGATGATTGGTGCCACCTCCGGTGTCATCCCTCGTCACCAGTGAAGGAGGAAACACAGAGAGGAGAGAGACGCATGTGAGAGAAGGAAAGGGAAGAAATCGTGCCACCATCACCGAACCTCTACGCCACCGTCAGTCACTACCGCCGGCAATTTTCCTGCCAATGTCTCATTTTTTCACGATTGAGGTAGGATTTCACACTCACCTTGAATAAATTTGATATATATGCATTGGATTTAATCAATTGTTAGCTAGATTGATTTTGTAGAAAATTCATGAAAAACCTAAAGCGAAAATTGTGAAATTAGGGATCCAAATATTTTGGAATCGGAAAATTAGTTAGTTTTTATACTTGTATATCATGATTAGAGCATTGATATCTTATCAATTCAATTAACTCTATGAGGATGTAAAACTCATGTATAAAAAAGCTAGGGTTTGGGTTTGGCAATTTGGGAAAAATGGTCATTTTGGTAACTTTTTGTGGAACTGAGTTTTATTTTATGAAATTGGCACGAAAATGGACCTATGGGTCAATTTTGGGACATTACAGAAATCGGATAGGTTTTCGGGAAAATTCATTTGTTGGTCAAATTTAGGGCTTTCAGTGAGATTTCCTAAAATTGACTTTCAATATATGGAATTGGCGTAAAAAGAGAGTTACCATTCTAATTTGAGACGGTTGGGAGATTGGAACGACATTAGGGAAAACTGGCGGGTTAAGGAAAATTGGGTATTTTGGGTTTTTGGTCCAAAATCGAAGAATTAATTCCTAAGGTAATTAATTGGTACTCCAGACGATGTTATGACATTAGGTCTCGATAAAATTCATGTGTTAATATAAGGATATTTGGCTACATATGTAGACTTTTCTATGTATGTGTTGTGACTACTTGTTTTGGCACATGTATGGATATTTACATAGAGTGGGATGATGATAGTGAGAATGAGTAATGAGTTGGTAAGCCATGAAGAATGGATGTATGAGTTTCTTGTTATAGTAGTTCGGGAAAGTTTAGGCTTTACTAATTAATAACTTGTGGTTGGTGTTGGATGTTGGGTTAAGGAATTTGAGCTATCAAATTCTTGATAGGGGTAATTTCCGATTGAAATCTCTTACTTGATATATGCATATCAATATGTTTATATGTATATGCCTTGTGTTTGGTTGATGGAAAGTTGATCAGGTACATGCTTTGGGAAGGGTATGGGTGAGGCTATGATTGCGTCCTTCTTAGGGTTGATGCGTGCATTTAGATGCCCTTGGTGGTGCATTGATGTGAGAGGATGTTTCGGGTGGATCTAGTATGATCTAGTCAGGATTCTTGGGTGTGATCCAGTGACGCCGCTAGGTGGTGATTAAAACCATTTAGTTCTTGGTCTTGAGTGTGCTATGGATTTGGATTAGGTACCCGTCATGAGATGAAAGCTATGGGTTAAGGTGACGTGTGGTTATCTCAGTTACCTGAGTAGATGATGTGTAGTCACCGCAGCGATGTGTTGAGGTGACGTGTGATCACCGTAAGGATGTGTTGGGGTGACATATAGTCACCGCAACGATGTGTTGAGGTGACGTGTGGTCACCGTAAGGATGTGTTAGGGTGACGCATAGTCACTGCAGCGATGTGTTGAAGTGACGTGCGGTCGCCATAGTAGTGTGTTGATATGATGTGTGGTCATTACAGAGAGCTGTTGAGGCGACATGTGGTTACCATAGGGAGGTGTCGTGTTGATGTATGATTGACATAGTGTTTGATTCTACGTGAGTCTAGGGAAGAATCCAGTTTCCCGGCTGAGGACTGTGGTCTAGGGGTGAGCTAGTAGTGTTGGTGAATATAACTGAGGTTGTATTCACTAGTGCTTAAGTGTGATAGCATTAGGCTTAATATCACATGTGTGATATATGATTTGATTATGGCCCTTGGGAGTGACACGGGTTATTGTCGGTTGAGACACGGAATGCCTTTATGGCCTAGTCGTATGAGCGTGACCACATGTGCTATTTTCGATTTGTAGAACTGCATAGATCTATGTGGTAGGTGTTCCTCATGACATGAGTGCATGTGAGTTGATTACGATATCCATATTGTGTATATCAAGTGGGTTGATTTATGATACCCTTTTTTGTAGGTATCTTTTTTGTTGATTATAATATCCTAATTGTTGATATCGTTATTGTGATATCCTTATTTTTGATATCTTTGTCGTTGATATTCTTATTGCTGATATGCTTGTGGTTGATATCCTTATTGTTGATATCCTTATTGTGTATATTCTTTTTTGGTAAAAGAAAAGAAATATACAAATTTACAAGGGGCATTCCCTATGCCTTATAACTCAAAAGAAACCCACAAAACCAACAACTAACCTAAAAGAATCCACAACCCAAACATAAAACCAAATTACAACTATGATCAAAATCAAATATCAAATATTGCTCCCGAGATACAGAGGAACGACAATAGCGGCAGCAAGAACACAAAGAAAAAGCAGAGAAAAAATCCATTCAACTAAACCAAGGCAAAGCAGACAAATCAACAACAGTAGCTACTGTAGATCAAAACCGAAGCCATGTGGCAGAGCTAAAACAACTGCATTTCAACTAAAATTCCACAACCTACTATACAACACGAAGAAATCCCTAACAGTCATCCTGCTAAAAGAATGACTCAGATGCACACAAGAAGGAACTACGGGCAAAGACTACTGAAGCAGCACAAAGCCCAACATAGAAAAAAAAAACTGTAATACTGATAATTCACCATAATCATAAAATAGTAGGTGGATAGTAGGGGTTCGTAAACCATTTAAATTAAAGAAGATAAAATGATAAGAGAAACCCACCCGAACCCAAGGATCAAAATCTACAGCGAAGCAATACTACTGCAACAACAAATGATAACTAAAGCAAGTAGAGCAGTGGCATGAACTAGTATAGAAAAACAAATAAAAAACTAGTAAGATGCCAAAACAAAAGGTACAAACACACACACGCGCGCACACACTTACTCAGGCCGTAAGGGAAGGCACAAGACAAATGCTTTGAACATCCCTCGTAACTAGGCAAAAAACGCAGCAGAGAAAGACAATACACGAGCTTATCAGGCAAGCTTCAACTTGTCAACACGAGCCTTATTTCATTTTGGCCTTGGGAACAAGACCTAATCATAAAGGAAACATAGTCAGTCACAAAAGAAAAGACATCAAATGAAAAAAGGAAAGAAGAAGAAGAAAGGAGGGGAAAGAAGAGGGAGAAAGAAAAAGACATAGAGGGAAATAATTAAGAGCAATCCAGGTCTAAATTCCAACAATTCAATAAAATCTTATTAATAACAGATTTTGAGCCTCGTATTATTGCAAAGACACGAACCCTGATAGTATTTTCAATATCATAAATTACCATTGAAGGCTCTAGAACTTTTCCTTGGAATAGCTTCGCATTCCTAGCCATCCATATAAAATAAACAACAGAAGATAGAACTAGCTTAATAATAATAGTAGGTAAAGATTGTCCCCCCACATAGCTGAGAAACCATCTCCACCAACCATTCCAAGAACCTTCCCAATGAGAAATTTGGTACTTCTTGAGAGCCAAAGACCAGATCTGACGAGAAAAGGAGCAGGAAAAAAACAAATGGTTGTGTGATTCTTTCCCATTTGAACATAAGCTACAACACGTGCCATTATTCATGCCCAATAGACGAAGTCTATCACTTGTGTTCAAATGACTCCTAATAGAAATCCATAAGGTAAAACTCATTATAGGGACTTGCCACTTGAACCAAACAGATTTTAGCCATGGAGGTTGCTCCTTATGATCCCAAAGCCTTTCCCAAAGAGAACCCATGGAAAATCTTACATCATTCAGAATCCACCTAATCGAGTCTTCCTTCTCTTCATTTAGAACAAAATCAACTATATCTCTCATTTCCGTAAGATCTGTGGTTAACACTGGAGGCCAAGCCCACCTATTCCCATCAATCACGTCCTAAACTTTGGCATTAGCATTCAAGCCTGAATCATACAAAATTCTAGGACCTTTCGCTTCAGCAATGGACCCTTAAGGATGCCATGGATCCCACCAAATCAAAGTGTTCTTTCCATTTCCAACCTTATACATAACAAATGGTTTTAAAGTACTACGAAGTTGAAGTATTTTACGCCAATACCATGAGGCAGATTGGGGTATTTCAGTAACACTTAATGATTTTCCTTTTAAAAGATTTGGCTTCACCCACAAACACCAAATTGAAATAGAGCCTCCGGTAAGAAGGAACCAAATGTGCTTGGTGATAGCAATTTTATTCCAAAGCACAAGAGATTTAATTCCAAGGCTTCCCTCCTTTTTAGGAGTGCACACCTCTTCCCACGAAACTTTAGCACCGGATAATTTCATCTCCGGGCCACTATAAAAGAAATTTCTCATTAACTTTTCCACCTCCTTAAAAACATTCTTAGGAAAAATAAAAAGAGAAGGGGTCTGTCGGGATTTAAATCTGCATCTTAGGTGTCAGCACAAATTCCTTTGGTGTAAACACAACAAGTCTAAGGTAGGAACCTTCAAGTGGTTGGGTTGATACTAATCTTCTGAGAGGTCGATGCAATTTCAGTAAGTTGTCTCACCAACATAATGGTGTCGACACATATGGATCTGGTGTCGACTCATGTGAACTCTAAAGACTAAGAGGAGACGCTCTGAGTTTGGGTCGACACAAGTCTTCTTTAGTGTCGACTCATCTGGACTTCAGACTTTGGGAGGAGTTACTTTGTGTTGACCCATGTCTTCGTTGGTATCGACACCACAACGTCTGAGTTTTAGAATTCGAAAGGAGTTACTTTGTGTTGGCTGAAGTCTTCATTGGGGTCGACACAAGTCTTCTTTGTGTTGAGAACCCTGGATGAACAATTTGTGTCGACTCATATCTTCTTTGGTGTCGACACAAGTCATGTTCTGTGTTGAAAATCCAGGATGAGCATTTTGTGTCGACTCTTGTCTTCTTTGGTGTCGACATATGTCATCTTCAATGTTGAACTTCATGATTCAGGAGGAGGTACTTTGTGTCGACTCAAGTCTTCATTGGTGTCGACACAAGTATTGATACCTGGAAGCAACTTCATTAAAACTATCTTTGTCAACACTAAGCTTGTTTATGTCAACACTAGTCTTTGATATCTGGAAGCAACTTCACTTGTGTTGACACAAAGCTTGTTTGTGTCAATACTTACCTTTGATATCTACAAGCTACTTCAACAAACTGTAAGGGTGTCAAGACATTTGTTCAAAGAGGTTGACACACTTGATGTGCTTCAAGTATACTTTGCCTTAAAAGTGTTTGACTTATTTTTTCAATTAGGTTCAACACAAAATATTCCCATTTAAGAATATGTAAGTGTTTTAATCTTTTTGAGAGTTAAGTCATTTCTTTTCGCTAAAGTGTCAATCCAAATGTTCAAGATGTCTTAACACTTTCATTTTGGAAATATAAAAATATTATCCTTTTAAATCTTTTTATTCTTAGTAAATGAATTATGAAAAACATCAAAATCAAAAATTTTATTACAAAATGAGGGTTATGGTCACCTCCCTACTTTCATTAACTTCGTGGATGCTCCATTCATGTATCACTTCGAATAAGATTTCGTAGTTGGCCCTATTAATACGCTTGAAACCCTCCTTCTCCTCTGATGTTCTGAACTGTAGAAGCATTTTTGAACCACCCAAGGATTTGATGATTGGGATTGGCTTGTTAGCCTCGAACAATGCCTTCATTATGCTTTTGATGGTGTTGTCATAGTTTTTTATGGTACCCACCAAGCATAACTTGAGCCAATCTTGTTCAATCTTTGTGGAAACCACTCGTTTTGGTTGAGATTGAGCTGGTCTTTAGTGAAATGTTGCAATAGGCATATGTGGCTTACGGTTGGTTTGGTGTATTCCCATATTTCTCTTCCCTCTTAAAAATATTTGCTGTCTAATTTCGCCCTTTTCACATACATTTTCTTGTCGAGGCACCAAACTCAATTGAAATTATTAATTGTGTGCTCAGCTGCTGTCTCGTTGGGAATTTGACGAAATTGAATCTAGTCTTTGTTTTCAGCCTTCTTTTCTAAGGGATGAAAGCTTCCATACACTATAATAGAATGCACTTTTAGTGATCATTTGTGGCGACCAACATTAATTTTGGTCACTGAATACATAACAATTGGCAACCATATTATCGTTGGTCGCCGAATATACAAATATTGGTGACTATTATTCATTGGTCGTGGAATATACCACAATCGGCGACCATAATTTTGATTTTGGTCGCTAAATATTTTTTTTATTATGACCAAATCTAATATTAGTCGCTAAAAGTTTGGTCGTAGAATGAAAAAATAGGTGAATACCTTTTAGCAACTAAGGTTTGGTCATCAAAAAACTCATTAATTGGCGACCAAAAAATTGTTGTCGCTACAACTCACTTTTGGCAACCTAATTTACTTTTTGTCACCAAACATTTTGGTGCCAATGAAAAAATGTGGAAAAAAAGTTTGGTGCTTGTGACTCTTCACGACTAAATAAACATTAGTTTCACAAAAGGTTCGGTGGCGACCATTTGGCATTTGGTCGCCAAATAGTTTGTTGCCAACCGTAAAAAATGCCTTAATGTGTACAATTGATCAAATTTTACATGTTAATAACACTCTCAATTTCACTTCATTCTTTTAATTAATGGGTACAATTGATAGAATTTTCACGTTGAATTATAATTTAAGGTTTGTTAGTATGACCTTCTACTCAATGTATCTTGATGGCATTGAAACAATGTTCAATCAAGAGGTAAGAAATGAAGTTGGCGGTGAGCGTAGTCCAGGATTAACAGTTTTTACTCAAAATGTTTGTCCCTTTGGACTAATTTGGAGGGAATCTCAAATTTCCACCAAGGAACGTAACATGGCACACGGGTTTGTCTTATACAATAGTTGTGAAGGGGATCCTTATTTAGTGTATGTGTTCATTTACATACATCATTTATAGAAATTATTTTTTTCAACTATTTTTCATGATTTAGTTATATATGAATCACAATTTATTATGTAATATCCTGACCATTTTATTTATTTGGTTTAATAAAATAAAATGGGTTAGAAAGAAGTTATAAAAATTGTTATATGAAATGAAGAACGTGGGGTGAAAATTGACTAAGTGTAAGGACTTGGAGTCTTGTTAATAAATTACAAGAGAAGGAAAAGGGGTTAATATAGTTATTAACCAAAACAAGAGGGACCAAAGATTGTAAAATCTAGAAGATTAACTTAATTAATTAGGTTAAGAAGCATTAAGAGAGGGGCGGCTGGACACTTTGCTTCCGTCTCATCTTGTTCTCCCTTTCTCTCAAAAAAATTCTGAAAATCAAGGGAAAGGAAGAGAGGATTGAGAGGATTGGAAGAGGGCCCTTGTGAGAAAACAAGGGGAAGAGAGAATCAACAAAGGAGGGAGGAGAAGCATCAATAATCATCTCTGAATTTCGGATTTAGCCTCAAGAGGTAAGAAATTCTGGTGTTTTCTTAGGGTTTCAAAGATTAGGGCAAGAACCTTAAGAAAAACATGGATTTTCATGTAAAAGATGTTTTCTAATATTTGATTCTTGTATTACAGAACAAGAACTACGAATTTGGACACCCAAGGACGCTGGATTTCGGCCTCAATCAACGTAATCGAGGTAGGATTTATGAGTTGTTCAAGTTAGGGTTAACTTGAGTAGTTTTGAAGGATTTCTTAGAAATCGAAGTCAA
>JAULLE010226492.1:0-11935 GCA_035668155.1 Sarracenia purpurea
TTCGATCCTATCGACCTGGCTAAGACCAGCCAATATAACGATGTGCTACAACCGTACCAATGGACAGTCCGGGTCCACTGCGGTCGTGAGCTCCTTGTATATATGTCAGAACCCTTGACCCGATCTTCCCCGCTTCATGCGACGAGTCAAGTACTAGACACTATATACGGACAAATGCATACTTGTATCATATTAATAAATACGAATCTCAGTATACATATCATCTCAATATTTATTCTCATTTAATATTTTCGGGATCCCGGGTAGTAAAATACTCAAAAGCGTGGCTTTTAAGTATACAACCCTAACATTTGGGTGGCCCAATTGATTGATTTTTGTAGAGAATTAGGGAGCCTGAGACCGAAAGTTTATAAGATAATTATACCACCTTACACATAGTTGGATTTTCACTATATAGTTTCACTGACTAGTATTACCTCAGACGTAAGAAGATAAGATCACTTGATGGAATAGACTATGAAGAAGAGTTAGATGGTTACTTATTGGTCATAAGGAAGTTATTAAGTTGAAAGATGAAGGTCGCACTTCCAGAAATGAGAATACTGAAGTTTTGAACTCTCTCAAGAAAGTACAAGACACCTCGAAAAGTTGTGCTTCCAAGAACTCTTATCAGAATTCCAAAAAGATGGTATTCAAAATTATGACCTTGATCATTTGAAATTTCCGAGGATGAAAACTTTCGATGCCATGTGAGATGGATATTAAGCAAAGTACCAAGTGTAAGGAAATAAGTGAGGACAAAGAGTACAGAAAATGTTCTCTTAAGAACCGCTTGAGCATACACTGCAGAGGGATGAAAATGTTACTAAAATGGTAGTAGTCACCCAAGATTTTCATGGAATGACGATGTAAAGTTCTCCACTTCTATAAAGAGGATTCCTCGATGAACTACCTGGATTGTGGATTCAATAGTATTCCTCCATCATTTCTACATAAAAGCAAAAAGTTTGAGAGTTGAAGGAACTAAACAGGAAATTTGAGGTAAGTTTGGATATAGTGCACTTTATGTGCATCCGTAGTCGATGAGTCATTTGAAGAGCTCTCTAATTAAAGAAAGAGTCAGACACAGACACAATGATGTGGTAATGGGACATGCTTTAGAAAAGCGAGATGTTGGAGATGGTGTAAGTACAATGTTCTTTCTTAATATGCTCGAGTGAGCAAGTATAGACGTGAGAAGTCATCGATTCCCGGCCCATATGTCCAGTAACTGAAAGTTTTGGTTAAGTTAACAATTAAAGTCAAGGGTTGGAATCCTAGAAAGAGAAGTTTTATGATCACTGATGATTCCGGTGTGAGGAAGGAAGAGTGGTCAAAGAATTTCTTAAACACTTTTTCATTCCACGGTCTTCTACAGATCGATAAAAGATTATGAATATGGAATATTTTTATTGGTGCCTTCGGGATTATTATCCTGAATAATCATTTGAATTTGTCTGTTACTCGCCAAATCATTGATTAGACTTTTTGACAAAATCAGGAGGAGAATGCACACCTATAATGTGATTTATGTAGGAACACCCAAAGAAAAGAGACCATTGCTAAAATGTGATTAGAGTAAAACAAAAGTTCTGGACGACAAGAGTTTGAAATAGAAACTATAAAGGTAAATGATTTTAATCGAATCATAGTGGCCCAGCGAAAGCGTGGCATGACCCTAGGGACGTAGAGGTGGTGTTAAAGAATTCTTCTATTTAGAAATACTTTGGATAATTATTGTAATGTCATGTCACAGTAGAAGATGATGCGACTTCTGAGAAGAATGTCGTTCAACGTTTGCCATACTCCGCTTTAATTTTCAGAACAAAATTTTCTAAGTGGGGGAAGTTGTAATGACCTAACCCTTTTTAATTAATAATTTAGTTTGAGAAATTAAGGATATTACTTTATTATTGGAATTTGAATTTTAAATGCCTAAAAATTATAAAATTTTACTTCCTAAGTGGTGGAGAATTTCTGTGTGAGTCAATGATAACGAAATATATTAAATTATAATAAAATGATAAGTTATGAGATGGTAGCCAAACATGGCGTAAGAAGGGGCGGAGAATTCTCGAAAATTGGAGAGCATTTGAAGGCCCCATTTGGCGTAGTTTTGGGTCATCTTTTAAATGGAAAACCAAGGAGAAGAAATGGGGAAAAGAGAGAAATAGCGAGAGAGAGGGAGAGAGAGAGGCAAAGAAGAAGATGAAGGAGCGAAATTAGTAGCACCGGCACTGGTGCGTCTTCGACGTCGCTTTGCTACTCCGGGGAAGAATGGGACCAAACAAGAAGAGGAGACGAAGACGAAGATGGGGAGACGGGAGCGAAACATGGGACATGGAGAAAATAAACCATTTTCTCAAATCAATAATCATCGAAGGCTCGATTTCTCTAATTCGAGGTAGGGATTTAACAGTTCTACTTTGATTTATGTGTACCTAATTGGAATTTCCGTTGAGATTCATGTTGTGCTATTGTTTCCGGCTTCAATCGTGATAAACCATTTGAGATTAATTATTTGAATTTACATATTTAAACGTAGAATTGAATGTATTTTTCTCAACAAAGTTACCATATATGAATGATAATGCTGGGATTGATCGGGAATTGCTGAGAATTAGTGATGAGAAATAAAAAGAATAATGATACTTCATGAGTTTTTTTTTTTGTTTTGCCCCATTTGTTGATCGGCGACTCAACCTAATTGTCATCTTCTCCGTAGTTTTCTAGGATCAATTTGTTGTATTTATAACTTGATTAGATCTCGATGAAGAAATTCGCTGACATTGCCACCACAGATGTAGGCGGAAAGGAAATGGATTGAGATTTGAATAGGGCACAAATTGAGAGTAACGAAGGCTCTATTTTTGGGTTGACGTGTTTTGTTGTTTCGGTGATATTAAGTAGTTATGGACACTTTGGTGTTGATTTTTTCTTAAAGAAGATTTGAATGTGAACTTGTGGATGTCTCGGGAGGGAGAAAGGAAATTAGAATTGGATAGTTTTGAAGGAGAATTAATTATTTTATTGTCACATAAGTTGTGAATTTAGAGTCTAAAACATCCTAAGAGATTAAATATTTTTGTAACTCCCCAAAACCCGGTGTACTAAAAACCACCAGCGGAACACGAACCGAAAGCCTAAACCTGGCTGAAGCCGAATCTAACCAGTTAAAACTTAAGAAAACCTTTAAGTTTTAAGCTATGTGAAAGCCAACCAATGCCTTGACACACGGGACAATTTTATATTGAAATAGTATAAATACTATACTTGAAAATGGTCCCTAAAGCTTGCCATCAAACCCCCAAAGTTTACCAAAATAAGAATCATTTTCGGATTACCCAGAAAATATGGAACAGCTCGAGCGCACACGTCGCCGAAAGTTTCCTAAGGCAAAAGTCTGGTTTTCACAAAAATTAATAAAGTTATGTTTTCTTAAAGCCACCGAAAACCTAATGAGCATGCATCTCTACCGTGCAATAAACCCAACCAAACGGAGCAGGGAACATCCACCCGACTCATAGGCTCAATATTAATTCACATATCTTGGACTACGAAGATACAAGATTAAAAAAATTTAACTTAAAGCATTTTACAGTTCCTAACATAACACGTTATAATAACAGAACGTATAGGAAAAACAGTATAGTTTATCGCAAAACCGTTTATACTGTAAAGAAAACATTTACCGACATAGGGCATCACCCACCCCACACCGAGTGTTGTAATCCAACGTAGGGAGTCACCCGCCCAATGATTCGGGACTAATAAGACTTCTAACCTTGGTTGAATCACAAGTTTAGTTTCAAAGAAAAATGTTTGATTTTCAAAATAAAAGTAGTGATTCTACACCCGTTCGGCTAACCGAGACTTTCCCAAAAATACCATTTCAGGACCTTAAAGTCCTACCCTCACCAAGAGTATTTCGCACATTAACAATATTAAAACATGTAATATAATGTGAGATAGTAACCCACAGTAATATAACCAAACCGCATTGTCAATCATGGTACATCATATCAACATATGTATATGGAAACCCAAAGTCCTACAACAGGCACAAGTATAACTATAACCGTGATGTTAAAGAAACTACCCTTGACACAACGTATCCAATGATATTGCAAGAACATCTATCCAAGATATACAAGAAGCAAATGTATATTTAAACCATCACCGATATACAAATTAGATGCATATCTAACCAACAAACGCATGTACTACGATAACAAGAATAGAGGCCTAGTCCGTAACCGTCATGTATTCGATCAAGCTACAATAGCTACAAGTCCTAGTATAACATGAACTTGAAATAATCACAAGGAAATGCATAAAACCACATTTCTAGACCGCAAGGGTCCCGCCTCACCGGCTTTCTCGCCGTTTAACCTATTTTTTTTGGAAAAACTACACAAGGGTCCGAATTTACGCAAAAACCCCGTTTTCACCAAAATGGAAAACCTATACCATTTGTACATGATTGTCACTACGGCCACCCGTTTTACAACAGAAAAACACCGGCAAGTGTCAATCTCGGCACATATCATGGAAAAGTTAACAATTTTCAAAAATTGAGATTTTAAACCCGATAAAACCGATTTTCTGCAAATCTTACGTTGTACACGTTTTGAGCTACGTTACTCCTAATCATAATCCAAAAAGATAGAAATGCTCCTAATACCACAAGGATGCATAATAATTAATCAATTTTCGAAAGAACATTGTTTGCATAGCCCAAAAAATGAAAACAAAACCCCGAAGAACTTAATTTTTCACACGTGTACAACCCATACTGAACCAATAGTTCAAAATTAGCATAGATCCTACATTGTATCCGTAGAGGAAGCTCGTAAACCACGTATCCAGTCGTTCCTAAACCATATGAACAACGAAATCAAGAATTGGTTGGGTAGAAACGTAAACAAACGCGTATAAACCGAGGATATATGAACGCAAACCATGAAAACATACCAAACGAGCCTCAACCGAGCTTCCAAGATTCGAAACCCAAGCTCCAAAATCGCCTCTAGTCTCCAGGAACTTTTATAGAGTGAGAGAGAAAAGGATTTTGTCTTGAAAATCACGCCAAACAGCCTTAAATATCTGTTCTGGCTGACGTATAGCGCTCCAGCGCTCTTACCACCGCTCGATAGGTACCTGCCGTACTTCACGGCTCGAAAATTTAAAAAGGGATACCATCCTCGGTCTAAATGGTACCAAACTTGGTTCAATACCCGAGAATAATATTCTGGAGATTCCAAACAAACGGCCTAATCATCGGACCCTGAATGATAGGTAAACTTTAATACTTGCAAAACTTTTTAGCTGGTTCTCGAAAAAGTCCAGGTAAGCCGATTTCGAATTAAAGCTTAAAAACTGAAACAGTCCATGATTATAGGACCCAAAGCTCACCCAAGCTTATAGAATAACCTAAGACCACAATCTAAGTAGACCTATGAGGGTCAGTTCCTTACAACATCCACCACTCAAAACGATTTCATCCCCGAAATCACTGCAATTCCCAAGGAAAAGCAACCCTGAAACAACTCAAGAACAAGCCAGAAGATATCTCAAATCTCCAACAGGAAAGGGCTCACAGAGAATTGTAACCCCTTCACACACTGATAAGCAGCGATAACCCAAGCAGACTACGGTGCCCACTATCAACAACACTTACCGAGACTGTAGACTCTGTCCCAGAGCAGAACGGTCTCAAACCAACGCGATGAGGAACCAAGATTCATACCAAACAAAGAATACAAAACAATTGATGGATCATTATCAACCAACACCTATCCTAACCATCGTAGCAAACCTTAGCCACGTCCAAGCAATATGTCTAACACATCACTTAAAATCCACCGAAGACCACCAAATGATCAAATGATACGGTCAGAACCCGTATTACCAGTCATAACTCTAAAAGCCGACCTCACAAGCATTGCCCCAAGCAGTTCTCACCCCCATGCGTGTCCTCAAGACACCACAGCAAAATGAACCTTAAAGGGTCCAAGCACCCATTCCTCTCTTCCCAAAGAGGCTGCTAACACAGACCTCAATACTGAACAACCAGACGATCCCACTGCCATCCCACAACCATTCAAAGTAACTCAAAAGAGACCTTACCTGGCTTAGAACATGAAAGTGTTCCAAGGAAAACCATATACAAGGTTCACCTCGACCAAACACCCAAGCTCATGGGTTAACAGCTACCAACGGCTTATGGTTTCCACCCAAGACCATCAACCCAATTGAAAGGTATTTCTGTCCCTTATACCTCACACCCCCATACTTGAAAGGAAGAACAACCAGATCTTCATAAGAAGACACTCATCCTTTAAAGCTCCAAGTGAGCATAATCACAACATACTGCAAAACCTGAACCCCGGGGTAGATCAAGCAAACGGTCTTAAACGGTGACCTGCGTACAACCATCATTTCATAATCCTGAGAATCATAGCCCTTCACTGCGTGATGTCTCAGATCATAAGCAATACTTCACATTGTAAAAGACCTTGAACCCAACTGAACGCCCGTCGGGCCTACCAACAACTATCAGGTCAGTCGCACCAAGCTCACGGTCTAACACAAAAAGACCAAAAATAGATCCAAACCCACTCCACAAGAAAATCCTATAAAGCACCAGTTCCAAATACCGAACCAAACCTTGGAGGATAATTGGAACACAGTCACACAACCACTCCACAAGGCGTAAGAAGCTGATACCTCATCACGTGGTGCGTCCACCACTCAAGATTCCAAGCAATCACATTAGTCATGTGGTCCAGAAGCTTCACTTAACTCCGTAGGTACCACTGCAACAACCAGCTCAACTAGGATTCCTTAGACATCCTTACCAAAGCATCTATCCCACACGTGGGATTCTCATAGCCCAATTCTAACGGTTGCATAAACTACAACAGTTTCACCACACCAACAGGTTCGCAAACCGAGCACATCAGGACTGATCTCAACCGGTCCAACTTCTACCGACCTCGACCAACACCAACGTAGTCACTTACACCGGTACCTCCAAACACTCACAGAAAAACCCAAAATCACCAATCCAACCAGAAGCTATTCCCGTGATGAACAACTCTCATAAAGCACTAACATAGAATGCACTACCAAATCTATAAAGATTGGGCTCCAAGCATCAACAAACCATCAATGTTACACTCGCACAGCAGTTTCCACCTACGGTAATCACATACTGCCTCACCCTATCTTAAAGTTACTCATTCTAAACAAGTACCAACACACAAAAGTGCACGCACACTCATCATGATCACAAACTTCATGTTCAAAGGCATTACAGGCACCAAACGACAATCTTACAGAACTGGAAGCTACCATAAAAGTCCTAGGTTACCGAGAAAGGTCAGGGTTAACCCACCCATCAAACCAAAAGACTTGAAGACATTCCAATGTCTCCATCCGTCCTTTAACCAAACAACATTAAGGTCGTCATCCACAACCTCCAACTCTCAAATGAAGTTCACAAGGAGATTCTCACAACCCTGAACACCGATCACAAAAGCACGACACAATCGGTCTAACTCAATCAAGAAAAAGTTGTAACTCCCGCATACCTATCCAAGGCATCTATGCCACATATACACTTAGCGACACACCTCTTGCTGGTCTCTCATCCGGAAGGATATCCCACATGATCACACCTAAAAAGAAAGACAACACACCCGCATTCCTAATCACCGATCTCGAGCATACCTGCAACTTCTCGATGTAGAAGGCCTCTACTTCACTACAAGCTCCAATACCAACACCGAAAAAAAATCCACATGAGTGTTCTCAAAACACAAACAAACTTCAAACTGGTCGGACCACATAAGTCCCTACCATCGAACCTACGGGTAACCAAGGGCGTACTCCAACGCACCAACCTGAATCTTAACAGGAACCCGAAAAGCCCACCAAAGAAGAGCCACTCAGATATATCCAAAATCACAACTAGCACTTACACCCAAATCCAAACGGGCATGTCCTTCTGAAATGTTCCCCGGCATAACACACCGATCCCAATAGGACACTGGAGATGACACCGCATCGGTCTAGCCACCAAGGGCATCTCAAGGGAAGGAAACATTCAAATAAGCTCTCACCTCTTAAGATCTCATCTAACTATCATCACCATACTCCTACTATACAAGCAAGGCAGAACACCGTTCATAACGTGTAAACAAACACACTTTTGCAAGTTACCCTAGGTACCCACCTAATACATAGGTATACCCACTCCTAGATATGTGCTTTAGTCCTACTCTCGAGGGTAAGGAAACTAGCTCTTGGAGAAACGAGTAATCTACCATAAAGGAGATCAATGTCTACGCGTAAGCATGTTAACATGTATATCCATAAGCACATTAACACCATACTTCATAATGAGGAGGCTAATTGGAGTGATACCTCAATCCAAACAACTCATTTGGATTCTTGAACTGAATGAGCATTCGCGAGACTCCTTCCCAACAAGATTCCTAAAGTAGTTTATCGGACGCATGAGGCAAGTGATATCATCCTCAAAGTCCTACTTCCATAACCATAAAAGCACATAAGCACATTACATTCGCAAATCATTTCTCATCACAAGACAAGAATACAAGCATACCCAAATCATGGATGCAACATGCATGTCAACCCTCTCGAAAAAAATTAAAACCCTTCAAGGGCTCAAAGGTATTCGAACCTAGAGCTCTGATACCAGGTTGCAACGCCCTAAAACCGAGCATACTAAAAACCACACGCGGAACCCGAACCAATAGCCTAAACAAGGCCCAAGCCAAATTTAGCAAGTTAAAAATTAAGTAAAACCATTAAGAAAAATCAGATGAAGCCTGATTTTTGTAATTTATGAGTAGATTAACTTTATTATTTTATTTTATCCTTTTGTAATGGATTCATTATGCAATAATTATATTCCACGACATATTTGATCCTTGCACAATTCTTATTTCTCTAATTTAATTGATATTCCATTTAATATTTCTGTGATTAAAATAAATGAGTGTTGCATAACTATGCTTATTTGTTATTCGAAGATTAAATATGAGATATTCTATGCCATGGATAAGACGGGTCGTACTCTAGACGAGCCGTGCTATAATCATGAATAAGGTATGCCTTATATAATATTCGGGGATTTATATTATTCACATGTGATATTTTATGATATTGATGAGGCGGATTACACTCTAAATAGTCTGTGCCAATATCTTACATAAGATATGCCATGTTTGCCTGTAAATCTATTTTTCATGCATTCCATATTGGTCATGTCATAGTAGGATTTGAATCTATTAAAAGAAAAATAAAATAAGAAGTTAATTGAAACTAGAAAATCAAATGAATATGGATTCTAACATGAGGTGGATTCTTTCTCATTTTAAATCTCATCAAACTTATATGTTAGCTTAGGATAACTTAATTAGAAGTATAAGTAATCAGTTAAATAGTCTTTTTCAATACAAAAATTCAAAATCCTTTTAAATATTTTAAGATAGAATAATTTGCGATATTTCGACAACTTGCCTATTTTCCTCGTGGTAATCATCCGGACTCATCACTAGCTATGTGTTAGTGAGGATTTGGGTATAAACATGATAGTGGGATGACACACTACACAATTTTTGGTGCCGTTGCCGGGGATAATAGGAAAAAACTATTTTTACCCAATTATTCATTGTAAAAATATTTTTCTTTTTCTTTTTAATCTTCGGTTTTCAGATTTTTTAGTTTTCCATTAAAAAATAGAAAATCGTATAAAAATAGGATCACCGCCTACTATCTGGATGGCACCTTTTCTGTACGGACCCTTCTCTGACAACTGCGTCCTGACGTACCTATTTCCCGTCCGAACGGTAACCCTTCAGCAGTCACCTACTATTTTCTTTTTCTTGTACCAATAAGTTTATGCATTGTCGTCGCTCTCTGCATAATGACCTGATACCAATTGACCTAGAAATTGAACGCACCTGTAGACTTGTATTAAAAGAAATATTTTATTTTCACCTACGTGGATATTTTTCTTTTTCGGTGCCCAAAAAAATTATTTTGCTACAGACAAAACACGCACAGCTCGCGCAAACAGAGAGGCAGGGGAGAAAGTGAGAAAATAGGGACGAGAGGGAGATCGGAGAAGAAAGGGTTGCCATCGCAACCTCCGGTCACCACCACCGATGCTGACCACCACCACCGGTGCTGACTACCACTGATGGACTCTGAGCCACCGTCGATGATCGGAAAAGGAGAGAGAGGAAACCACGACAAGAGGGAAACAAGACCACGAACGCACGACCTCCGTGAGCTTCGACGATCGATTTCTCCACAAATCGGTTTGATTTCTTCAATTTTCATTGACAAAAATAGGATTCTAGATAATCTAATCCTTTCTACTGATATAGATTGTATTTTTTGCAAAGATTCATTGATCAACCAAAAAATTTAGGGTGCGAGGCACCCGTTTCGCCGAAATTTGGCTTTTTTCTATTTACTTGCTTACATCTTGCACATTAGCTATTAGAAATTTCTTTTGAGCATCAAGATAATTATCCTAGCTTGCTAGAATTGCTATTGCTTGATCGATTTTGGATTTGGACAAACTAGTGTTTGGTTTGGGTATTTTAGGATCGATTTGGGATTTTTGATCCTATTGAGGTAATTTCTAGAAATTGACCTCGATTATGTGGTATTGACAAAGAATGTAACCTATGGTGCGAGTTTGGGAATTTTTAGCAAAGCGAAATCAACATTCCTTAACAAATGGGTAAGTTGGTAACCGTGTTCTACGTTCGAACCACGTGATTTCTAGGAACGTCTTTAGTTTCCTTGGTGGGTAATTTGACTAGAGATGGAGTATATTTTCCGAGTGGAATTTGGTTGTTTAATGCCCACAATGCATACGAGGTCAGAATGGATGGAAATCGGATTTTTTTATCGGGTTAAACTTGAGTATAGTATTGATTAGGTGTTTAGACCCTAAATTGAGTTGTTTAACGAAATTACTATTGTCTTAAATGTTTGGTTCAATCCCCTATCTATTGTGTTTTGGGGGTAATTGCATGCTTTGCCCTTATCCAGTTAATAACGACGTTGAACTTGGTGTTGCCTTACAGATTGTTAGTTTGTGTTGATATCCTATTTGTACGATACCTTGAGAATAGTAAATGTTCATGTTATAGAATACCCCGTATGATAGGTATTCTTTCTTACACGTTTTGTGATTGTTAAGACAACTTAAGGTTGCCCTTGGTTTTGATATAGTGAAGATCAAACCTGGTAGTTAGCCTTGATTAGACTCGACAGAACCATAAATATGAAGTGGATGTGTCATCCTAGTAGGATGTGCTTCGGGATAGGTACTGCTATCCGCGTTATGAGATTGGTTGGATGATTGAAACGCTTGACGTGTGGCACGGGGGAGACCGACCCCTTCCATGAAGTCCGTCAGTTTAGGTGCAGCTCGTGAGGAGCTTGTCGGGGAGACACATCCCTTCCATCTAGGACCGTAAGTCTGGGCGTGACTTTTTCTGAGTTTGAGGCATAGGGAAGATCCACCCCTTCGGTTGCGAGTCCGTAATTTTGAGCGTAGATGTTGTAGAGCTTATACGGTGACCCACCCCTTCTGACGAGGTCCGTAAGTGTGAGCATAATTTGAGATGTTCACACGGGGGAGACCCACCCCTTCGGTTGGGAGTCCAAAAGATTGGGCGTAACCTAGTTGAGTGTGAATACAATCGATGTTGTTTTCACTGAAGTTAGATACCTCATTCCTGATGAGTGTAATGAGTACATTGTTCGTATATGTGTATTGATTGGTGTGTGTATGCGTATGTACACGTAAAGTTTACGAGCTATGGTATGAGACATAGCTTGTCTACTTTACGATACGTGGGTGTGTGAGTATGTACGCGTA
>JAULLE010227593.1:0-11925 GCA_035668155.1 Sarracenia purpurea
TGAGCCCCTTGTATATGTGTCAGAACCTTTGACCCGATCTTCCCCGCTTCATGCGACGAGTCAAATACTGGACACAACATACAGACAACGCATTCATACATACATTTAATAAATATGAATCCGAGTATACATATCCTCTCAATTGAATCTCATTAATATTCCTGAGATCCCGGATAATACGTAAAAGCATGACTTTTAAGTATACCATCCTAACACCGAATACCGCCCTTCTTTCATCCAGACGGCTTATACCTTGAGGCCTTTTTCTACTTTCCTTTTTTGGGTATCAGTAGTATATACTTGGTCATCGCTCTCTGCTGTGTGACTTACCACCTTTTGATTCCGAAATTGAATGCACTTGTAGGCTAAACCTAGCTATCGTGAGACCAACCCCTTTCTCCGAATCTCTCGCACGTACTAACACACCAAAAATGGCTTAAGATCCAAACATTAATCCCATTGATAATAAAAAAAATGATTAGGCAAATCAAACTAAATAATAACATAAAGTCTTGATGGAATACTACATTTTAATATCGTATGAGTCTGCTACCTGTATTGTACAACCCAACCTTGGGGCCGAAAATTACGAGATCCTACCTAACCTTTTATAACTGCTTCTCATATTTCACAAACTTAGCAACGAGGACCCTTGTAAGCATATAGATGAGTTTTTGGAAATCTACTATACCACACAACTCAACAACCTACCCGAAGAGGCCAAACACATGAAGTTATTTCCATTTTCTCTTCGGAACAAGGCCAAGCATTGGCTCAAGTCTCTAAAGCCAAATACCATAACAACATTGGCCAAACTTTAGTAGGAATTTCTTTGAAAGTTGTTCCCCGTCAGGAAAACAAACCAAATCCGTTGAGCCATTACGAGTTTTACTCAATTAGAAGGTGAAACCTTCCAAGAAACTTGGGAACAACTTACGGAGTTAATTAGGGGATGTCCATATCATCAAAACATTTAAAATGAAGGTCTACTACTCCAATATTATCAATACATTGATGCCTCGTGTGGCGACATATTCATGATGAATAACGAAACAGAAGCCTGGAGCCATCTAAAGAAGCTGAGCGAAAGATCACAACACTAAGCTTTCATCTCTTGCACAGACAAGACATTGATCTAGAAAACACGAGGACTTTATGAGGAAAATCAAAACATGGATCCTAAAAATAAAGTAATGTCCCTGACCAAGAAACTAAACAAGTTGTTAACCACAGGATTACCTATGGCCTAGCCACCCCCGCCATTTATGTAGGATGTCTGTGCCTTGTGTGCCAGCCTGACACATTATGTCACTGAATGTCCATCAATTGAGCAATTTTTGGACTTTGTTCTGGAATATGTGAATATCGCTCAAGGATTCTCCTGACCAGGTAATGATCTATATTCTAATACTTACAACCCTGAATGAAGAAACCACCCGAACTTTAGTTGGCAAAATCAGCAAGCAGAAGTTAGACAACCACCGACTCAGGCACCTAGGCTCCCCTACAATAATTCTTTCAATCAACAGGCCTATCGTCCCCAACAACCTGCACCTGCCCTAACCCCTCGAACCCTAGGCTTTGAGGAAACCATTTTGAAATCCATGAAGGACATGAATGCAAAAACACAGTTTTTTGAGTTCTCAGTCCAAGTCTATTACCAAGCTGGAAACTTAAGTTAGGCAGATAACTGTATCATTCAACAACCGAGAGGATAGTATATTGCTGAGTTAGCCTGTAGCAAACCCAAAACGCTAGTATGTCATTGATAGCAACCCCAGCACCAATGGTGTATACCATGAGCAAGCTCAGGTTGTTATGACCTTAAGAAGCGACAAAGAGCTGAACACCAAACCATTGCCAACCAACCCCCAGCCATTATCAAACCCACCAACAATTAAGGTATCATGTGATGATTTCGACACTACTCAACCCACACCCACTTTGACAGCACCTATTATTCTATCGCCACCATCTGATGGCCTCTCCAGGTACACCCCAAGAATTGAAGGAAGCATTTCCATCGTGCCTTAGCGAGACTTCTCTACAAGACAAGAAAGGACCACCTATGACGGATGTGCTTGAATTATTCAAGGAAGTCAAATTCATTCTCCCTCTTCTTGACGCTA
Source organism: Sarracenia purpurea (assembly GCA_035668155.1). Lineage (NCBI taxonomy): Eukaryota > Viridiplantae > Streptophyta > Magnoliopsida > Ericales > Sarraceniaceae > Sarracenia > Sarracenia purpurea. The sequence goes on from JAULLE010227593.1 coordinate 2,130, forward strand.
TCCAATAAGTACCATCCTATGCTAAGTTCCTTAAAGACTTATGCACCTAAAAGCATAGGATGAAAAGTAGTGCCCCAACGAAGGTACTCCTAACCGAGCACATCAGCTCAGTTCTTAACTATGATTTGGTCCCCAAGTTGAAAAACCCAGGTATACCCACCATTTCATGTGTTATCAGTGATCATCAGATCGATCGAGTACTACTAGACATAGGAGCTAGTGTAAATCTCTTACCGTAGTCAGTGTACAAACAATTTAGACTTGGAGAGCTCAGACCGACAACTATCACCCTTCAGCTGGCTGATAGATTTGTTAAAGTTCCTTGAGGAATCATTGAGGACGTACTTATCAAAGTTGACAAGTTCCTTTTCTCCGTTGACTTCATAGTATTCGACACTGAGCCAGATGTAAAAACAAGGTGGCAAACCCCCGTTATTCATGGATGCCCTTTTTTGGTAATAGCCAACGCATGTATCAATTGTCAAATTGAGGTGGTGGACATCTCGTTTGGAAATATGAATCTTAGACTCAATGCTTTCCATGCCTCACACCACCGATCTATGGAATTTGATTGCTTTACAATCGACATAATGAAAGGGGCAACATAGCGGGCATTTCATATTTTCACGAATGACCCCTTAGAGGCCTATCTGGTGTACTTTGGGGAAGACATCCTAGAGCTTAACCCGACAATTGATGAATCCAAAGTCGAGCTTGAAATGGAAGACTATATAGATATGCCTCCATGGGTGTCTTATTTTGAAGACCTACCTTCACTCTCATCCGTTCCCGCCATTCCATCCCTAGAATCCTAACCTATACTCGAGCTGAAGCCTCTTCCAAGCTCACTCAAGTACATCTTTTTGGGACCTAGCAATACTTTACCGATCATCACTACCTTCGATTTATCATCTGTATAAAAGAAGCAATTAACTGAGGTTCTTAAAACTCATAGGGGAGCTATCGGTTGGATGGTAGCTGATTTAAAAGGGATTGACCCTTCAGTCTGTATGCATTGCATCCACTGTTAAGAGGATACCAAGCCCACTCGAGAGATGTAGTGACGACTTAATCCTAATATGAAGGAAGTGGTAAAGAAAAAAGTGGTGAAACTATTAAATGCAGATATTATCCACCACATCTCATATATTAAGTGAGTGAGTCCAACACAAGTTATTCCAACATAATCTGGGCTCACCGTTATTTTAAATGAAAATGGAGAATCAATCCCTACTCGTACTACCAAAGGTTGGCGAGTTTGTATCAACTACATAAAACTAAAAGCCATGACTAGGAAAGACCACTTTTTACTGCCCTTTATCGATCAGATCTTTGAACGTTTAACCGGCTGGAGCTATTATTGTTTCTTGAAAGATCAACATACTAAATCCAGTTGCATCTTTTAAGAATTATATATTTTTAATAATTTCTTTTTTTCAAGTTTAGAAATTTCTATATTGAAGAACTTATTTATTTACGAAACAAATTTCTAATATAAAATTCAAATCTTGTTATTCACACTTTTTTTTTTGCCTCTAATTAGTAATTAGCAACGAAACCGTCGTATGACATTTAATTCTCCATCGGTATCAAATAATTATAAATAAATGATTTGAGGAACGCAACAAAATTAGATCATTCATTTTTTTTGAAAAACAATTCCATCATTTGTCTGCACATTAAAAATTATTATCATGATCAATATATCAAAAAAAATCTGTGAACAAAATTATATATGAATGTTTCTATTTAATAATATGTTCCTATATATATTACAGCCTGATTGACAACTAGTTTAAAAACATGTTTTTCTTTTTGAATTTTTAGTTAAAAAGTTAAATTAAGTTCAAAATAAGTTGTTTGGTAAGATAGCTTTTAAGCTAAGTTTTTTTTTTTTTAAATTAAGCTAAATTCAAACTAGTCTTCCCTGAGGACCAAGAAAAGACTGTGCTCACCTATACTTTTGGCACATTTGCTTATCGGCATATGCCTTTTGGATAATGTAATGCACCAGCCACCTTCCAAATGTGTATGATGTCTATTTTCTCTGACATGATAGAAAAATTCTTTGAAGTTTTCATAGATAATTTCTCTACTTTTGGCTCCTCATTTGAAGACTGTCTCTCGAACTTAATGTAAGTTTTAAAATGATGTCAAGACACAAACACAGTAATTAGCTAGGAAAAGAGATACTTCATGGTTTAATAAGTGATCGTGTTAGGACATAGAGTCTCCAAGAGAGGAATAGAAGTCGATAAGGCAAAAGTCGATTTGATCTCTAAGCTCTCACCACCTACATCTGTTAGACAAATCCGACCATTCTGAAGGCACATCGGTTTTCAGCACCAGTTTATAAAAAATTTCTCCAAAATTTCTAACCCCTTGTGTGATCTCCTCGCCAAGGATGCTACTTCTAACTTTGATAAAAACTGTCAGCGTGCCTTCAAACAGTTTCGAGATGCTCTCTCTGCAACACCAATCATGCGGTCACGGAACTGGGATATACCATTCGAAATCTTATGTGACGCCTCTGATTATGTTGTAAGAGTTGTTTTAGGCCAAAGAGAGAACCGAATTCCTCACACGATTGACTATGGCAACAAAATGTTAGGATAATATACTCAAAAGCCATACTTTTATGTATTTGTATCTTCGATCCCTATCATATTAATGAGAAACATTTGAGAAGTTATTACATTTATGGTTTCATATTTATTCCGTGTATGATAAATGAATGCATAGTCCGTATATTCTGTCCAATATTTGACTCGTTGCATGAAGCGGGGAAGATCGGGTTAAAGGTTCTGATAAAGTATACATCTAGGATCATAATCGCAATGGACCCGGACAATCTATTGGTACGATTGTAAGACTTCGTTAATAGCTGGTCTTGGCAAAGTCAAACGACTTGAATTCAGGTTTGGGAATTCGATGTTCGAGCTCGATATGTTTGTACACTTGGAGTGTATTGAGTGACATTAATAGAATGATCAATTCTGTGCTGACTACATGAATTGTTCTACATCCTATATTATCGTGTATTGCATAACCACTTAATCCCGACATGATTGATTGAATCATATTCAGATGATGCGCAGTACATTGAGTCACCAATGGATGAGATCTCGATATTGAGATCAAAAGGACCGGTGGGTTGGGTACTGTCGTATTTGTTTAATGGCTGAAAATCAGTTGGCGGAAACCACATTCGATTTAGGTTGAGAAGTTCCCACTCTGTGCTTTGCTTATAGGTTTGATAATGCCGAATCTGGGGAGTCGATCTTTCGATCCGGCATATCAAAAGAATAAGCGGCATAGTTGCGAGGATAAGAGGATAATTGAATTGAGTTATCAGTAACTAATTCGATTATTAAGAATCCGTATCTTAAACCTGGGGAGATTTTTGTGCAATTGATAATTGGAAACTCGAGACATAATTTGAGTTAGGGCCGAGAGTTCAGTCAGAGCCTATAGTGGAATAAGTCTTGGTTCGTGCGAGAAAGGATCTAACTCGGAGATTGAGTTAGGGATATCTGGTTTTCACGTACGATTAGCCCGAGTCATATACTTCACCATGATCCCACACGTAGCCCATTTATACACACGATTTGTTTATGGTTGATTTCAGTTATTATTTAATTTAATTCAATTGTCAAATTTTTCGGCGGAACAGTGGGGGTATTAAATTAAATGGACAAGGGTATTTTTGTCTTTTAACACATGTTTGGTGGCCAAGCATGACCGGCTATGAAAAAGAGAATGGGATATTTTATTTTTGGTTGTGTATATTCTCTCATTCATTTTAGGAAAGAGGATATCAATGTACTAAAATAAAAGAAAAGTATATATATATATATATATATATATATATACAAATATGAGAGAAATTATTTTAGTTGGTAATATCTCCCTATATTATTTGGAAGGTGAATATATATATATATACATATATATATATATATATATATATATATATGAGAAAACAGATAACCTAATTTTCTGACATTCTCTCCATCCCTCTCCTCTAGCCACCCCCTCCTCTCTCTTGGGTGAAAAAATTCTGTATTTTCTTTAAATAGAAAAGTGTGTGTACGAAACCAAGAACGACGATTCGGTTCGGTGTTCACTTGTCGGAATCATCGTGTGCGTCGGAAGCTACGTAAGAAGGTCACTGGGACGTCTCTCATCATCCTTTGGAGTTCTAGAAACTTTTCTAAAAGTTACTAAGAGGTAATATTTATTTTACACAGTTTTGATTAAGTTTATTTTTTTTTTTATGAAAAACGCAAGTCGACGTTTTTTATGATTACGTCGAAACGATTTTTTTTATTTCTTCCGTTGCGCGGCTCCCACATTAGTATCAGATCGACATCGTGTTTTTCATGAAAAACTATTGTTCTAACCTCGGTTTTGCAGTTATAAGTCGTTACAATCTGGTATATGGTTTTGTGATTGAATGATTTTAATTATATCGTTATCGTTTTATTTCAATCGTTTTTTATTCGAGATTAGATTGATTGTACATCTCCGGGTGAGGCATGGGTTTTGCGATGTAATTTTTTTTGATCATACATATTATTCTCGATCAATGTTGTAAATCGGATCACGAAACGGCGGTCGAAAATGAGATAAAACAAGGCAAAGGGTGCAACAACAGTGGTTGTTTTTGGCCAGCACAGGGTGTGCCGTTTCGGGCCTTGTTTTTGGGGTTTTGGGAACTTTTTTGAGGCGATTTTTTCGCTAGAATTAATTTTAATCCATTAGCTTTCCAACGGTGGTTCGATGGCTATAAGACGACGATGGAAAGGGGTATGATAAAATCTCCAAAGATGATGCTGCGATTCCCGCCATGAACAGTGGCGTGATTTTTGGGGTATTTTCCTGGGATACTTTTGGTTTGTATTTCGATGTGATTTTTGGCGGAGAACAAGATCATGAAGTTATATACCTCTAGTAATTTTTTGGAGTGCAAAGGGTGGGGGAAAGATGGCCAGACAGAGGTTGGGAGTTTGTCGCGCGCTGTTGTCCACAAAATGAAAATTTCAGCCCTTATGGGCTGTTTAGGGCTTCTTTTTTGATTTTTTTCTTGAATTCTAGCGGTGGTATGGGGCTGTGACGTGGTCCGGGAGCTGAGGAAGAAGGTTGAGTTTTTGACGGCTCGTTTGGGATTCCAAAACCATAAGTGTGTAATCTTTAACTCGAGACCATCAGATTAAAAGATTAAACAGACATACCGGATCGTAACAACATTATTTATTTATTTTTGTCGTTGGTTTTATTATTTATTTATTTATTTTATTTAATTACATGGTTGGATTTTTTTTATTTATTTTCCCTTTTATGTATGGTATGAAAAATCAAGGAATATTAGGAAAAATATTTTTATAAAATAAAATAATCCATGTAATTTTTTAAAACAAAAAAATAAATAGATAATTAATTTATTTAACTTTTGCGTTAAGTGGATAATTAATTAGAAAATTTTTTTATTTAAATAAAACTCAACTAATTAATTACTTTTCACAAGATTAATTAAAGACGCGTTATTGTTTATTTTAATAGAATTAAACATAGAATATTTTAATTGATTAAAGACCGGATTTTTAATCGAGAATTAAAATATGTTTAGTGTTTTAAAATAAACAAAAAAGCAAAACACTCATTTTAAAATATTAAGTGGGAGAAGGATTTATTCACAGATAAATCCTACGGTCTCCATTGTACGTTCGTTGAAGATGTGATTATAAGTTCTGTTCCTGCCTGAGTGGTCTCCCTAAGGACGTGTTATAATCGTGATATCTCTGGCACGAATCTCTGAAAAGAGCTAATTTGAAAAATGGTGCAAAGTAGGGTTCGCACACACTGAGCCCATGGCTTTGTCACGAAATTTTTAAATTGAGTGTGATGGTTATGCACTTAACTTATGAATAAAAGTATCCTCACTGAGGAGTTACTGTCTTTATTTGAGATAAAAACCTGTTAGTTCTTTATTCGTTAGTTGTTAAGTGTCCACAATAAGTGGCCTAATCGGTTAACGTGACTCTGGGTGAATAGTTTTTGTTGTGATATATTATAGGAGAAAATTAATAAACTGGTATGTCTGTCCGAACAGGGATTGATTAGTAGACGTCCACACTAAGTGACCTGCATAATCACAAAAGATTCGGGCTGTCAATAGTTTTTTTAAAATTAAAAGGTTGAGGGACCCTAATTTTTTAAAGAATTAAAAAGTTTTCTCTTTTGTTTCTCAGGACTTAATAATGGGATCTTACAATCTACTAGTGGCGATTCTCAAAGAACACAAGTTAACTGGACCTAGTTTTATCACTTGGAAAAGAAATCTAGATTTAGTTTTAACATCAGATAACTGCGGGTTTGTGTTATTTGATTCTTGTCCACCCGCTCCGGATAGTGGATCTCCTCAAATGTATGTTCATGACTATCAGAAGTGGATGAAGGCTGATAGGATGGCACATTGCTACATCTTGATTTCCATGTCAAATGTCTTGTAAAGCCAGTATACGTGCATGGCAACTGCGTCTGATATGATCTTGAACCTTACAGAAATGTTTGGTGATCAAGATTGAGCTGCAAGGAAGGCTGCCAAGGGGCATCTTATTAAAACGAATATGGCTGAAGGTAATACGTTTTCATTAGTTATTGAATCATGTTTAGCAGTTGTATCTACGAAAACTTGGTGTGTAGATACAGGAGCCACTAATCATGTCTGCAATTCATTGCAGGGGTTCCAGGTAACCAGACAACTTAGATATAATGAGGTTTACCTTTAAATAGGGAACGACTCCCAAGTGCCCGCTATTGTACTGGGAGACGTGGTTCTTGAATTTGGTAGAAATAGGTGTTTAATATTAAAGAACATCTTATATGTATCTCAAATCAGGCCAAGCTTAGTTTCGGTTTCCTGTTTGGGGATTGATGGATATACTATTAACTTTGATATGCATTCTTGCAATATTATGGTTGGGAAATAGTTTATCTTTCGTGGTACATTGGATAATAGTCTTTACATTTTGTACCCGATTGTTTCTACTATTAATAAGAATGAGGCGATTAACTTATGTGTTTTACCACTAAAAAGGAAAGATTCTTCTTTGAACCAAACATTGCTATGACATCTTTATCTAGGTCATGTTAATCTAAAAAGGATATAAAGACTGGTGGAATATGGACCTTTATGTTCATTGGAAGTGGAGGCACTTCTGGTTTGTGAATCCTGTTTAGAGGGCAAGATGACCAAGAGGCCGTTTACGGCCAAGGGACTTAGAGCAAAAGAGGTGTTAGAATTGATTCATTCTAATCTATGTGGTCTAATGAACATCCAGGCAAGAGGTGGGTATGAGTACTTCGTCACTTTTATTGATGACTACTCTCGATATGGATACGTTTACCTGCTTCACCGTAAGTCTGAAACCTTTGAGAAATTCAAAGTGTTTAAGACTGAAGTGGAGAAGAAGACAAGTAAAATTATCAAAACCCTACGATCTGATTGTGGTGGGTAATACCTTCTTGGGGAGTTTAGAGACTACTTATTAGAACATGTGATTACTTCCCAACTGTCTGCACCAGGGATGCCTCAGTAGAATGGTGTAGCAGAAAGGAGGAATAGGTCCCTTAAGGAGATGGTAAGGTCTATGATGAGTTATTCGGATTTACCACTTTCATTTTGGGGCTTTGCATTAGTGATAATGCCAGATATTTTGAATTTGGTATCTACTAAGGCAGTTCCCGGTACCCCTTTAGAATTGTGAACTGGCACAAGCCAAGTCTTAAACATTTTCGTATATGGTGTTTCCCAGCACATGTGTTGGTGGGAGATGCAAGTATGATGAAACCGAAAACAAAATTCTGTTTCTTTGTAGGATACCCCAAAGGAACTAATGTTGGTTTATTCTATAATCTTAAGAATCATAGGGTATTCGTTAGCACGAATACAAGATTCTTGGAAGAGGATTATGTAATAAACCACAAACCTCGCTCGCAAGTTGTTCTGGAAGAGGTTAGGAATGAAAATTTGGTAGAGCTGAAAACATACATACTGTATGGAAAGAGATACCACATATCGTGAGTGCACAGAAGGGGCTTCGTTATAAGGGGAGGGTTGTTCGCCAACCCGAAAGATACATGTTCTTGGGATAGGGATGCGGATTTTTGGCATCCCGAATCTCGAAACTATAATGAAGCATTACAAGACAGGGATGCGGATTTTTGGCAAAAAGCTATGGAGTCTAAAATAGAGTCTATGTACTCTAATCAGGTTTAGGAACTTGTAAAACCATAAGATGGAATAAAACCCATCGAATGCAAATGGATTTACAAGAAGAAGAGAGGAATGGACGGGAAGGTGGAAACCTTCATGGCTAGGTTTGTTGCGAAGGGGTTAACTTAGAAAGAAGGGATCGATTATGAGGAAACCTATTTGCCAGTTGCTATGCTTAAGTCAATTCGGATTCTCTTATCCATTGCTGTGATTCTCGACTACGAGATTTGGTAGATGGATGTCAAGACGGCATTTCTTAACGGAAGTCTTGATGTGAACATCTATATGGTGTAACAAGACGAGTTCATAGCTAAGGGCTAGGAGCATATGTTGTGCAAGCTTAACAGATCCATTTATGGGCTTAAGAAGGCATCATTGTCTTAGAATACTCAATTTGACCATGCAATTAAAGGTTTCGGCTTTGTTCAGTGTCCTATCGGGTATTGTGTGTATTGGAAATGTGATGGAAACAAGGTGATATTTCTAGTCATATATGTTGATGACATACTCCTAATCGGAAGCGATGTGGGGTTGTTATCTTCAGTGAAGGTATGTTTATCAAGTCAATTTGACATAATGGTCTTGGGAGAAGCGGGCCAAATCCTAAGGATCAAGCTCACACGAGATCGATCATGAAAGATGTTGGGCTTATCCAAAGCTCGTTATATTGACTTGATAGTTGCTCATTTTGGCATGGAAAATTCCAAGAAAAGACTTCTTCCTTTCAGACATGAAATTACTCTATTGAGGGATCAGTGTCCTAAAACATCCCAGGAGATAGAGAGTATCAGAGGTATTTGATCGGTACTCAAAAGTGACGATTTCGACCCGTTAATTTACACTATGTTAGTCTCGATTTGTTATCTAATATGTGTTTTTGTATATAAGATAGGAATTGGAGGAGTAACGCAAAACTAAAAAAATGATGCAACCAAACAAAGACCAACAAAAGTAGCCCAAACCGTCCGGATGTTGAAAGACAACCGTCTGGACGCTAATGCCAAATGTCCAGACGATAAGCCCGCAACAGTCCAGACGTTCATGACGCTAACCATCCAGACGCTCATGCCAAACATCCCGACGCTAACACTGATTGTTCAGATGCCAGTAGCGGACCATCCCGACGCTCCAAAATAGGAAACTAACGTGGCCTCCAGGCAATTTTTGTTTGGACGTCGAGGAAAAACCATTCGAACGCCCCGTGCCAGAGCTGCTAAGATTGAACCTACGATAAAACTATAAATAAGGCCCTAAGCCCCTCATTCCAAACCATCTCTAAAATTTCACAATTCAGTTCTCATAGTTCTCTCATCCTTTGGCCCCCGGCCAAGTCACCTCTAGAAGGTCCGGGCCTCGCTGAGGAGCTGTTGATGACGATTGACATCAATATGACGATGGACTCCTGCCCGACAATGAGTGGCTAAGCCCCCGCCTCTGCCATGGGTGATGATGAAGCCGAAATTGGTAACATAGGAGTAGATTAATTCTATATTTTATTTATGCTTTGTAATCAGATTG
>JAULLE010229791.1:0-18314 GCA_035668155.1 Sarracenia purpurea
GGTATACATCATCATCATAATCTCAACAACTATCCTCAAGAATAAACTCTTGGTAATATAGAAAAAGGCACAAACAAGAACAAGTGAGAAAAGGAATTTTCACCAAAACTGCTGCCACGGAATCGCTTAGATCCAACCAAGCTAGAGGCCTTCGTTTCCGATCTCCACCGTTAGATTGTAGAACCAAGAGTCTCGAACAACATATCCAAAGATCAGTCGGATCCAACGGTGAAATCTTCGTATATCCCAGTTTTACGAACGCTGCGCAGGAGGAAAACCAAAAAAACTGCTCTCTCCGCTCCCCACTGTTTTTGCTCTCTTTTTCTTTCAGCTGCAACGAAAATTCTCTCTCTTTTGGATCTTTAAATAGCTGTGTTTTTTAGGGTATTTTTAGAGGATGAAAGCACAAAAATACCCCCCTCCAATAGGAGGGATTCCCAACACCTATACCATATTTAACACAAGGTTCTACCGGAAAAAACACCAAGTATGAAGCAACACCTTTTCAATTCAAAATTTATTATCTGGAGCAATAGATGCTATTCTTCCCGCTTCAAAACCACTAACCCATGGTTCTGGAGAATTATACTAGCGTTCAGAGCGTGATTTTGCATTTTGTGGCTAAAAAAGGCTATTGGATGATTTAAAGAATCCATCAGGTTTTATTTGACAAAGCGAAAGTAAAAAGTTCATTAATGTGAAGCATTAGCTTTCATTCCATTGGCAAAACTAAACCACAGCAATGGAATTTTGATCCTAGTAGTATTAGGATAAGCACAGATTTGCAAAACTTTTATCCAATAGATTTGAGTTTTTAAAAAGTGAGTTGGTGTAGGTGTGCCTTTTCTCATCATTCGCATGGGTGAGCATTTATTTTTATTCTCTTTGGACCAAAAGCAATGATATTACAATTGCCACTGTATGTTCAAAGCCCCAAACTGGCCTATTTCAGCCCTAAACCCCTAGTTGCGTGAGCCCTAACAAAACAGAGCAATTTCCCTACCACTTAGCTGTCAATTCAGCACCCTCAATGTAGCTTCTGATCCAGATTAGCATTGATTAGTCTTCAAAAATCCAGGGACATAAACCCTTGGAAACCAAGCCAATTTCAACCGTTTGTTGCCACAAAAACAAGTGTAGGCAACACTATCCCAATTCCCAAGTTTCAAAAAATGTCATACAAGTTTAATATTTTCATCAACATCAGGTACTTTGTCCATTCAACTTACACGGCGAGCTCTCATATTTTAGAGAGAGAGGGAGAGAGAGAGATGCACATGCAGTTAGATTTATAAGGTAGCATATAGGTTTGAATAAAGATAGATGAGAAGAAACAAATCTGATAGACTTCATCTCCAGTGGCATATTTGCCTGTGTAATCTTTTAGTAGTTTCTCAAGAGCTGCAACATGTGCACATTAATCAGCTCAAATTTAACAGTCTTTACTTAAGGGTAACCTCAATTCTATAATTGCACTCGAGACTTGTAATTGGTCATTGTTTGCCCAGAAATTACCACTCAAATGGAAAACCTCCCAACCAAAGTTAATATTGGCTTGGATTTGCTCAGAGGGTTACCACATACATAAAGCTCCTATTGATAGGGTAATTCAAATTTCCAAAATTTGATGTCAAACTTTTTGTAGACAATGGTTGCTGTCATGTTGGCTGCTACAATTCAAAACTTTTGCGGCCAAACTTTTGCAAACATTTCAATTTGCTGTCAAAAAGCAAACTTTTGCAAATTTTTGAATTCAATGTTTTTTAAGTAGATTGAGTTTGAAAATTGAGCAAATACTAAATTCAAACAATTGAAAATTGAGCAACAATTGAGCGAAAAGTTAGTAGCATATTGAGACAAATAGTTAGCAAAAAGTTAGCAGCCCAAATATTGAATTCCATGTTGGCTACTGCGTCAAATTGTTGTCATATGCTCAAACAGCCCATTGAGACACAACATAGAAAAGCACTCGGCAACAATTTGAACAAAAATTGAGCAAAAATTGCACTTCACAAAATTGAACAACTACAACAAAATTGCTGTCAACTTTAACAAACTTGCGCTCTTCAACAATTTGCTGTCAACTTGAACAGAAAATTGAACAAAAATTGAGCACAAATTGCTGTCTACTTGAGCACAACAAATCTTCGTTTGAAAACGATATTGGTTCTACTTTGCTAGACCCTACTGTGGTTCATTGTGCAGATAACAATACCCTGTTGTGGTTCATTTTGCTGTGTACTATTTTGGGGATTTGTCTTGGGTGTAGGAGTGGTGGGATTGCAGTCATATTTTGATAGAACATTGCTGTTGCAAATTGAAGTCTAGACTAATTGAAAGTTCTCACAAACATGTTACACCATAAACTAATTGAAGCCTAATTGAAGTCTACTTTTCTGCAGTCAATAATTGTTGTTGTAATTGCTTGGTTTTGTGCATTTGGTCCATGCCAAGAATTATATTCCAATTCAAGTCCTTTTGGTGCTGCAAGCAAGATTGGCCCATGGCAACTATCATGCTTAGAAGTGGTTTACTGCTTATATTTCTACCTCTACTTTTCTATCTATATGGTCCTTGCGTCTTGGGATTTTGCCCAGTGATTAAATTGTTTTGTTTTGCTGTGGCATGTCTCAGTCAAGATTGGTTCATTTTGCTTTATGACACTGTTCCAGAGGTGATTACTTTGCGAAATCACGTGGATACATTTAAGAGTATTCTACAAGTGTTGGCAGCAAAAACATGCATTGATCCAGCTAGTATTCCAGGTTTAGTTCCAAATAGCGAAGACGAGGATGACACATTTAGTGGAGGGCATGATACCACTTTTCTTGGCTAAATTAAAGGTGGAATTTCAAAAAGCTTCTCGATTGAAGTATTTTTTTGGATATTAGGATAATTAGTTAGTGGGAATAGTTGGATACAATGGGGTAAGGGATTGCTTTTGACAACTTTTTATAATTTTTTGGTTACTACATGTATTTTGGGATTGAAGATTATTTCTGGATTTTGGAGATATTCATTATTGATGATCATCTTTCAAATTTGGATATATAAACTTTATGTTGATTTGAATAGAATGTATGTGAAATGAATTTATATATTATATGTGTTTGTGATTTTTTAATGACGTTGAATGATATATTACAGAAAAATCTACGTTTGCCGATGTTTTAGCCAAATAAAAAATAAAATAATTTGTGAAAACAACAAATATATATTTGGCAATGAATAATAGCGTCGAAAAAAATATATCATTAACGACACATGTATTTGTGTCGGTAAAATATTAAAATTAAAAATATTATAATTACTTTTGCCGACAACTATGGTGTTTGGCAATGCGGAATTATGTGGTCAAATCTATTACTTTTGCCGACAACTATAACTTTTTGGCAATGTAGAATTATGTAGCTAAATCTATTACTTTGCCGACAACTATAAGTTTTGGCGACGCAAAACTATGTTGCCAAATCTATTACTTTTGCCGATAATTATGACTTTTGGCGACGCACAACTGCGTCGCCAAATCTGTTACTTTTACCGATGCAATCTATTAGCGACGCACAACTGCGTCGCCAAATCTACTACTTTTGCTGACGTAATCTATTAGCGACGCACAACTGCGTCGCCAAATCTACGACTTTTGCCGATGCATGGGGGGTACACATTGGTAAAGCCTTTTCCCGACACACTTTTACCGACGGACTAGCGACGCACTATTTTCGTTGCCAAAAACTTTCACCGACCAAAAAAGGTTTTTGCCGACAGTTTTTCTTGTGCCGCTGAAAGTGTATTTTGTTGTAGTGTACTCTAACATGATTTGATCATGCCAATCTTTTCAATTTGAAAATAGATCGGGTGTCATGAGAAACGTGCCCAAACGGACAAGGGTTCAATTTGGGGGAAAAGTGGGTTTGGGGAAAAAGTGGTTTTTCTACAAACCTTTCTAAAATTGAATTTTATTCTAGGAAATTGGCATGGATATGGACATATAGTTCCATTTTGAGACGTTTTTTATATTGGAATGGATTTCATGAAAATTGACGATTTCATGGAAATTGGAGAAAAACGGTGATTTCGGGTTCAAGTCTTGTAATTAGCTTTGCTTGTGCTTCATTGGGCCTTGAAGTGATCAGATTCACAAAAGTATTGACACGCCATGTGTTGGGTTTCAATAACCAACTTTTTTGATTTTGGGTAAGCCTCCATCTTGACCTTACCTTGTGAAGGTTGATACAAATATATGTTTTCTGTTATATCTTGTGAGCCAATATAATCTCATTTGAGGGCATACCATGCCAACCGATGTGATATCCTTTAGGTATATCATACTTGTTGATTATGATATCCTATGTATGTATATCATACTTGTTGATTTTGGCATCTTGTGCGCGTATATCATGCTTGTCGATTACGATATCCTTATTGTATATATCATGTTTATCAATTCGATATCCCTAATGTGTATATCGTGTGTATTGCACATATTGTAATTATAAAATAGCACGTATATTGATGTTATCCACATTGTGTATAACATATGGATTATATTATCCCGGTTGTAGTTTATCATGCTATATGATTACGATACCCTTATTGCACTTATCTTGTGGGTTGTAGATATCCTTGTATAGCATATCTTGTGAGATGTTGATATCCTTATTGTTGATATCCTAATTGTTGATATCCCTGTTGATTGATATCCTTATTATTGATATCTTTATTATTAATATCCTGGTTATTGATATCCTTATTGAGGAAATCCTTGTTTTATATATCAGTATTATGGAGACGGTATATAACGTATTAGATGTTGAGACGAGTTCTCAGTGAGTTAGATTTGGTAAAAAGGGTTGGTCCAACCCTCAGACTTTGGTCTATAAATGAGAGCTTAATTGATTAACTCTTTATGAGTTATACAAGGTCGACCTAACACTCAAAGTTGGTGTGTAAAGGAGAGCTTAATTGATTAACTCTTTGTGAGTTATATAACGTCGGTCTAACTTTCAGACTTTGGTCTTTAAAGGAGAACTTGATTGATTAACTCTTTATAAGTTATACAGGGTCGGCCTAACCCTCAGATTGCGGTCTACAAGGGAGAGCTTGATTGGTTAACCCTTTCGGAGTTATTTAGGGCGGCTCACACTCAGTTATAATCCATAATGGAGAGCGTGGTTGGCTAACTCCTTGTGAGCTATTTAAGGTGGCCCACCCTTCGGTTATAATCCATAATGGAGGGCATGACTGGGTAACTTTACGTGATGTTTAGTGTGGTATCAACTAGAGTGGAATGTGTATGAATAGGAATTGAGATGATGGATATTTTCATGGATTTAAGGAGTAACCTATAAAATTGTTTTACAAATCGGTTATGCTTGTTTGGGTTTCATGGTGGAAAATGGTAGTTTTCCTTTAAATGTTTAATATTTATAACTGTTGTATAACCATCCTCAAATATTATTCTTGCATTCTTTGATTATCATATATCCAGCGAGCCTTGGGCTCATGTTGTTTTATAGCAACATTTCAAGTGTTAGCAGTAAGGCGAAGATGGATTTCCGAGGATCTTTTGGTTCGTCCCATTCACGTGTGAATCGAGATTTAGATGAGCATAGCATGTATTTACATTTATGTTATGTTATCTAGGAAGAATGTAAATTTATATAACTATTGTAATTAGTTATATCGTGTTGTAAGGCCTTGAGGCCATTACCATTTATTGCATGCTTGGTCAGAATCTGAGATGCTTTCATGTTATTTTGGTTACATAAATAGAACTTGGGTCGGGTTGTGTAGTTGTATACATATCCTTTCATCTTACTGGCTTATTTTCTTAAAGCTTAAGTATGGTTTGAGGTTACTTTTTAGCTTGTTGTATTTGTTAGGATTATATACTAAAAGTCATGTTTTAATATATTTATTTTTGATACCTGGATTATCAATAAAAAAATCAAGTATTATCTGCATTTTTCATTTCATATTTATATGAGTTATATTTCTATGACGGATGTTTGCATTGTCTGTATATTCTACCTAGTATTTGATTCGGTGCATCAAGCGCGGAAGATCAGATCTTAGGTTCTGACAGAATATATTTGGTTGGCTTGCAATCAAAATGGAATTGGACAATCAAGTGGTACAATTGTAACACATCATTAGAGTAGCTGGTCTTGGCTAGGTTGAACGGGTCAAATTCTGGTTTGAGAATTCAAAGTTCAAGCTCGATGTGTTAGTATAGTTAAAGTGTATTGAGCGGGATCAACAAGATGATTAATTCTGTACTAACTGTAAGAATTAATGCATATTATGTATTATCATGTATTCTATGAACTCTTAATGCCGACATGATTGATTAATCATATTCATTTAATGCGTAGTACTTTGAGTCATCAATGGTTGAGAATTGCCCGATGAGATCAAAATGACCAATGAATTGGGTACTGTCCTTATTTATTCGATGGTTGATAATCAGCGGACGGAAACCACATCTGAATTAGGTTGAGGAGTTCCCCCTCGTGAGCTTAGCTTATAGGTTCGATTATGTCTGAATTTTGCAAGTGGAACATTCGATTCGGCATATTCAATGGGTTAAGCAGCGCGATTGCGAGGATAATTAAATCGGGTTGTCAGTAACCTAATTTAATTATTGGGAATCCATATCTTAAACATGGGGAGACCTTGAGGAATTGATAATTGGAAACTCGAGACATAATTCGAGATAGGGCCTGGAGTTCAGTTAGGGCCTTTAGTGAAATAAGCCTTGGTTCATATAAGAATGGTTCTAACTTTGGGATGGAGTGAGGAATATCCGGATTTCCTGTATGGTTAGCCCGAGTCCTATATTTTCTCGTGATCCCTCATGTGGCCCATTATATGCACGGTTATATTTTTCATTAGTTTCGAGAATAATTTCATTTAATTTGATTTTCAGTTTTTCCACCGGAGATAATTGGGGATTAAATTAAATTAACGAGGTACGTTATTAGAAATTGGCTCACCTAGGGATTATCCCCTTGGTGGCTGGCCTTAGAGGAGGGTGTTTTTACATTTTTGGTCAAAACATCTTACCTTACATATTTGGTTATGTGAGATTAGGATGGAGATCAATATATACAAGAAAGATAGGAGTAAAATAGAATTCTTCAATCTCTCTCTCCTCTATCGTTGTGTCACCACCTCTCTCTGCATAGCTGAATATTTTCAGCTTTTTGAGAGTTTTGTGAATTTGAGAAACCAAGAAGCGAAAATCGTCCCGAGCAAGAACGCTGCCTACACAACGTGTTCGAGACGTGCGTCTAGAAATATGTGAGAAGGTCGCACGGTCATCTTGTCCTCATATTCGGCATTAAGAAAATTGTTCAAGTTTCTTCAAGGTATAATATGTTGTTATATTCAACCAATATATTTTGTTTTTCATGAAAACGCGTAAAGGCATACGATCGCGTCGTTTTTCTCAATTTTTCTATTGCGCAGCTCCGATAATGGTATTAGAGCCACGACAGTATTTTTCATGAGAAACATATGTTCTAACCTTTGTTTTCCAGCCACTACTCGTTATGGTCCAGATATTTGAATGATTGAGTGTATATTTTCTTTATTCTATGCGTTTCGATTATTTTTCCTCGATGGTTTGATTTGAGATAGATGGATTGTGAACTCCACGTGGGAGGCATAGCATTTAAAATATAATTTTTATCATTCATTTTTTCAAGATTTTATCATTATAATCAAAACACAGAAGATCGAAAATCCAAATAAAAAAATGGGCTGTCCGGCGGAAAGCTGCAGTAGCGACGCTGACTGTGGTAGGCTATTTTCGGATGCTTCGACACGGTTTTTCATCTGGATTTTTTCACTGGTATTGAGTTTTCTCAGTTGCAGTTTGATGGTGGTTCCTTGGTGGTTCGATGATGGATGCAAGGTGGAGAAAAAAGGACACAAACTGGGCCAAAAAACTACATACGCACCAAGCGCTAGAAGCAGTAGCGGTGGAGTGTTTGGTGTTTTTTTTCTTCAGCTTGTTCCCACCATTCCAGTGGTGGTCCGAGGCTGTGGTGGTGGTCCGATGGCTAAGGAGTCGGGTCAGACCTCTGACGGCTCATTTAGGTTTTCCTTAAACCCTAGGAGATTTAATCTTTAATCCAGACTGTTTGATTAAAAGAATAAATTGAACAGCATGGATCATAACGACTAGTTTTATTTATTTAGTCATTAATTAATTAATTAATTTATTTATTTATTTAATTGTTGTGGATGGATGTTATTTTATTTATTTTTTCATTTATGCATGGTTTGATTAATCAAAGGTATAAAAGGAAAAATGTTCTTTTTTAAAAAATAAATTATCTAAACAATTTTTAAATGGAATAAATGAATAAATAAAAAATTCATATAATTTTCACGTTAGATGGAATATTAATTAGGATGTTTTCTAAAACCCAGATAATTAATTTCTTCGCAAAATTAATTAAATAAAATTTTGTTTATTTTAAAAGTATTAAATAAGAAAAATTTTAATTGATTAAAAAAATGGATTATTTTTTAATTGAAAATTAAAATTTGTTTTATGATTTAGAATAAACAAAAGGAAAACCCTCGATTTTAAAATATTAATGGGGAGAAGCATTTATTCATAGATAAATCATATAGCCTCCATCATACGTTCGTGGAGATATGATTATAACTCACGTACCGGCTTGATCCGGTCTCCCAAACGGAAGGGCTATAGTCGTGGCATCTCTCACACGAATCTTGGATAGGAGTAATTTTGAAAAATGTGTAAAGTGGGGTTCTCTCACACGAGGCTCGGGGCTTTGATACGAATTTTTTTAAAATTAAGTATGATGGTTATACACTTACACCTTGAATATAAATATCCTCTCCAATGGAGTCACTATTTTTATTTGTGGTGACCAAAAGTTATTGACTATTTAATTTACTAGCTAGGAATGTCTTATATCAAGGAATAAAAGTTGGGATAGTTATTTATTCGTTGATTGTTAGACGTCCACACTAACGTGACCTATCAGTTAATGTGACATTGGACGAATGGGTTTTATTATGATATTTAGTTCAGGGAAGTAAATTAATAGACTGGAGTGTCAATAATTACAAGGGATTAATAGACTGGACGTGGCCTATATAATCACAAGGGATCCGGGGTGTCAATAATTCTTTTTAAATTAAAAGGTTGAGGGAACCTAAATTTTTAAAGAATTTAAAACATTTCTCTTTTGTTTCCTTGGATTAATAATGGGATCAAGTTTCAATCCACTTGCGGCTATATGCTAGGAGTACAAACTAACTGGATATAATTTTATCACTTGGAAAAGAAATCTCGATATTGTACTAACTTTAGATGATTATAGGTTTGTGTTGTATGATTCATGTCCACCCGCTCCTCATAGTGGATCTTCTAAATAAGAGGTCTAGGCGATTGAGAAGTGGAAGAAGGTAAATAGGATGGCAAGTTGCAACATCATGGCTTCCATTTCATATGTCTTGCAAAGCCAGCATCAGACTATGACATCTGCAGCTAAGATCATGCAGAACCTTCATAATTGTTTAGTGATCAGGGTCGAGTAGAACGGTGGATTTCCATGAGGGCACTTATGAACACGAGCATGGTAGAGGGTACACCAGTTAGGGACCAAGTTTTAAAGATGACAGGTCTTCGTAACCAGCTGGAGGTCCTATGAGCTGAGATTGATGAGGAAACCCAAGTTGATATCATGCTCCAGTCACTGTCGGATTCATTTTAGCAATTATGCCGTAACTATACTATGAAAAAACTTGAATCTTCTAATTGTTGAAAGAATCGTAGGTGTTAGAAGGTGTTATATGGAATTCGACCCATGTGTTTGTTACAGAAAATGCTTCCTCTTCTAAGCAAAAATCTGGTCAGAAGAAGAAAAAAGGGCTGCAACAAGTTAATGCACAGAAAGTTAGAAAGAAGAAGCCATCGATTGTAAAGGGAAATGCTAAGGTGCCTAACCATAGTTGCTATCACTGTCTGAAATCAGGGTATTAGAAGAGGGATTGTCTTGATCACAAGAACAAGTAGGCTAGAGGCAATGCCTTTTACTTAGTTATTGAATCATGTTTAGCGGTTGTTTCTATGAAAAACTGGTGTGTAGGTACATGAGCCACTAATCATGTCTGTAATTCTTTACAGGGGTTCCAGGTGACCAGACAACTTAAAGATGGCGATGTTTATCTTCAGATGAAGAATAACTCCCAGGTATCTGCTACTGTAGTGGGAGATTTAGTTCTTTCTTTTAATAGAAATAAGTGTTTAATTTTAAAGAACATTTTGTATGTACCTGAAATTAGGTAGAACTTTGTTTGGATTTCCTGTTTGGGGATTGACGGATACTCTATTTGCTTTAATAAGAAATTTTACAATATTATGGTTAGAAAACATTTTATCTTCCGTGGTACAATGGATAATGGTCTTTACATCTTACACCCTATTATTTCTAATGTTCAAAACAATGAGATGAATAATTTACATATTTTACCACTAAAAGGAAAATTTCCTCATTGAACCTAACTTCACTTTAGCATCTTCATTTACGTCATGTTAATCTAATGTGGATACAATGAATGGTAGAAAATAGACCTTTAGATTCATTGGAAGTGGAACACTTCTAGTCTGCGAATGCTGTTTAGAGGGTAAGATAACAATGTGGCCATTTTCAGCTAAGGGATATAGAGCCAAAGAAGTGTTAGATTGGTTCATTCTGATGTATGTGGTCCTATGAACATCTAGGCAAGAGGTGGTTATTACGCAAGATATGGATACACTGACCTACGTCACCGCAAGTCTGAAACCTTTGAGAAATTCAAAGTGTTTAAGGCTGAAGCGGAGAAGCATATGGGTAAAATTATTAAGTCTCTATGATCTGATTGTGATGGTGAATACCTCTTTGATGAGTTCAGGGATTACTTGTCAGAGCATAAGATTACATCCCAATTGTTTGCACTGGGATGCCACTACAAAAAGGTGTAGCGGACACGAGAAATAGGTCCCTCAAGGAAATAGTGAGGAGCATGATGAATTATTCAGACTTACCACATTTGTTTTGGGGCTTGAATTTGATACATCGGCATATATTCTGAATTTGTACCTACTAGGGCAGTTCCTGGTACTCTTATGGAATAATGGACTGGGCACAAGCTAAGTCTTAAACATGTTTGGATATGGGGTTGCCCAGCACATGTGTTGATCAAAGATGCAAGTATGGTGGAAACAAAAATAGAAGTCTGTTTCTTGGTAGGATACCGTAAGGGAACTACGGATGGTTTATTTTATAATCCTAAGAGTCAAAGGGTATTTGTTAGCACAAATGTAAGATTCTTGGAAGAGGATTATATGATAAACCACAAACCTCAGTCATAAATTTTTCTTGAGGAGGTCATGAGTGAGAGTTTGGTACAATCAGAAACTAGACCTAATGAACGGGTTGATACACCATCTATCATGAGTACACAGCCATAGGAGGGCCTTTTTCACAATGGGAACGTTGTTCGGCAACATGAGAGGTTAATGTTCATGGGAGAGTCTTATAAGAAGATCCGAGAAGAATATGATAATGAACTCATGAACTACAGTGAATCTCTTCAAGATAAAGACACGGATTTATGGAAAAAGGCTATAGAGTCTGAGATAAAGTCTATGTACTCTAAACAGGTATGGAAGCTTGTAGATCCATGAGATGAGATAAAAACCATTAGGTGTAAATCGATTTACAAGAAGAAGAGAGGAGTGGACGGGAAGGTGGAAACCTTCAAGGATAGGCTTGTGACAAAGGGGTTTACTCATAAAGAATGCTTCGATTATGAGAAAAACCATTTGTTGGTAGTCATGCTTATGTCCATTCGAATTCTTATATCCATTGCTACAAATCTCGACAATGAGATTTGGTTGATGGGCATCAAGAAAAAATTCCTTAATGGATGTCTTGAGGAGAGCATCCATATGATGCAACCAGACGGGTTTGGATCAAAGGGCCAGGTGTACATGTTGTGCAGGCTTAAGAGATCTATTTATGGACTTAAGCAAGCATCAAGGTGAATACTTGATTTGACCAAGTAATTAAAAGCTTTGGTTTTAATCAGTGTCCTAATGAGTATTATGTGTACTGGAAGTGTGATGGGAATAAAGTGATGTTTTATCATTTATGTTGATTACATTATCCTATTTGGAAATAACGTGGGGTCTTTGTCTTCAGTAATGGTATGGTTGTCAAGTCAATTTGATATGGACTTGGAGGAAGCAAGCCAGATCCTTGGGATCATGCTTATGCGAGATCGGTCATAAAGGATGTTAGGCTTGTTTCAAGCCAGATATATTCACTTGATTATTGATCGTTTTGGCATAAAAAATCTCAAGAAATGATTTCTTCCTTTCAGGCATAGAATTACTGTATCTAGAGATCAGTGTCCTAAGACACCTCAAGAGATAGAAATGATGAAAGGCATCTCATATGCTTCGGTGGTAAGAAACCATTGTATGGCATGCTCTGCACTAGACCAGATATCTATTATGCCATTGGCATGATGAGCAGATTTCAATCTAATCCAAGGGAAAAGTATTGAACTAGGATCAGGAATATAATCAAGTACCTTAAAAGGACTATGGAAAATATGTTGGTGTACCAAGCTGGCGGTCTTATGCCCTTTGGGTATACAGACTCGAATTTTCAAACTGATAGTGATTCTAAGAGGACCACATCTGGTTATGTGTTTACTTTGGAAAGCACATTGACAGGAAGTATCATCTCATCCGAGAGATAGTACAACGTGGAGTTGTTGTTGTTTGCAACATAACACTTGCAGATGGGGTTGCCACAAGTGAGGGTGGAATATCAGGGGTTGCCACAAGTGTGCCCCCTCTGTGAGGTCTTTGGACATAATGAGGCTAAATGCGAGAATTCAATGAGTCCTACAACAAGGAAACAGGTTGATCAAGTGCCGAACAGCAGCTCAGATGGTGATTCGGATTTGTCAAGTCCAACTGAATGGGTCAGAGTCAAAAAGAGAAGGAATGCGAGTAAAGGTAAAAGTAAGGAGAAGATAAGGAGACAAGAGAAGACTAATGCCGCTAAGGGATTTAAACAACCTTCGATGGGAGTTCAGCCTGTTGCTCAGCGTCACCGCCCAACAAAGCCTCCTGACCAGCTTTGTAGCTCATTCCATGATCAGCCCGGTGCTCCCATTAGGCCTGCTGATCTAGCTGGTTGTTCTGTTCCACCGCCTAGCCCAGCTACCAAAGCCTCTTTGCTTTCTCAAGCTATTGATGGCTCGGGTAAGTTGGGCACTTGTGTGTCATGATTATTAGGTTGTCCTGGGTTTTTTTTTAAGCCGCGTGTTTTGGCTTGGTAGTGAATGGTTTTTTGATTAAGCAAGTGTGAAGGTTTTTTCGTTTGCTTGGGTTTATTTTGTAAGTCCTGGGGGATGCCCCTTGTAAACATGTATTCTTCTTTTATCTTTTTATATGTCACAATTAATTACCCAAAAAAAAACACTTGTAGATAACTTAGTGGATCCTTTTACTAATGTGTTATCACAGAAGGTCTATGACGACCATGTAGAAGGGTTAGGCGTCAGATGTATTCCTGCATGACTTTGAGTATAAGTGGAAGATTGTTAGGAATAAATATATACTAAAAGTCATACTTTTATATATTTATTTTTGATCCTTGGATTATTAATAAGAAACATCAAATATTATATGCATTTATCATTTCATATTTATATGTATTATATTTATATGATGGATGTTTGTATTGTCTATATATCCTGTCTAGTATTTGATTTGGTGCATGAAGCACGGAAGATCGGATCTTAGATTCTGACATAATATATTTAGTTGACTCATAATCACAATGCAATTGGATAATCCAATTGTTCAATTGTAACACATCATTAGAGTAGCTGGTCTTTGCTAGGTTGAACAGGTCGAATTCAGGTTTGGGAATTTGAAGTTCAAGCTCGATGTGTTAGTATACTCGGAGTGTATTGAGCAAGATCAACAGAATGATTAATTGTACTGACTGTAAGAATTAATCCATATCTGTATTATTATGTAATGCACGAACTCTTAATCTCGACATGATTGATTAATCACGTTCATTTAATGCGAAGTACATTGAGTCATCAATGCCTGATATTTGGCCAATGAGATAATCAACTAATGAAAACCACGTCCGAATTAGATTGAGGAGTTATTTCTTGTGTGCTTGGTTTATAGGTTTGATTATACCAGAATCTTGCAAGTGAATCATTCGATCCAACATATTTAAAAGGTTATGCTGCACGAATGTGAGAATAATTAAATCAGGTTGTTAGTAACCTACCTTAATTATCGGGAATCCATATCCTAAACATAGGGTGACCTCGGACAATTGATAATTGAAAACTTGAGGACATAATTCGAGATAGAGCTAAGAGTTCAGTCAGGACCTTTAGTAGAATAAGCCTTGGTTCTTGTAGGGAATGATCTAACTCGGGGATGGAGTTAGAGATATCTGGATTTTCTGTACCATTAATCTGAGTCCTACACTTCTGTGTGATCCCTCACATAGCCCATTATACACATAGATATATTTTTCATTGGTTTCGGAAATAATTTAATTTAATTTCATTATCAGTTTTACCACCGGGGACAATCGGGGATTAATTTAAATTAACGAGGGGCATTACTGGAAATTGGCACACCAAGGGATTATCCCCTTGGTGGCCGGCCCTAGAGGAGGGAGGTTTTATATTTTTTGTTAAAATATCATATCTTACATATTTGGTTATGTGAGATTAGGAAGGTGATCAATATATACAAGGAAAGATAGGAGAAATAATACAATTCTTTAATCTCCCTCTCCTGTATCATTGTGCCGCCCCCTCTCTCTCTCCATATCTGAATATTTTCTACTTTTTGAGAGTTTTGTGAGTTTGAGAAATCAACAATGAGAAATCATTCCGAGGAAGAACAGTGCCTACACACCATGTTCGAGATGTGCGTCCAGTGAAATGGTCGTGTGGTCTTCTCGTCCTTGTATTCAGCGTCAAAATACTTGTATTCAGCGTCGTTTTTCTTGATTTTTCCGTTGCGCGGCTCCGATAGTATTAATTTCATGTGGGTATTTATTTGGTACAAAATGGCTCATTAGTGTCTAAACAAATCCACCCTCATAAAAATTTTCTAAAACTTGGATGGTGAGGTTTGTTTTAGGTGTCTTTTAATTCTAGTAAGGAAAGTATTTTGTACCATTTGAACCCTTTGACATGCGATTAATATAGAACTCGAACTTAATGAAAGAGGTTTTGGTTATTCTTTTAAACAATGTTCTTTTGGTGAACAAAATGGGTGCTTTGAAAGGGTAAAAGCAGTTGTTTCTATATTTTAAGATGTTTAACTTAATATCCGGGATTAGGATGTTACAAATTGATATCATAGCACTAGGTTCGAATATCTTAGAACTGTGGGAAGGGTTGTGCCATGCTTAGAGGCTTGACTTGCATGTTGCATCCATGATATAATTATGCTTGTGATCAGAAACAACATGTGTGTTCTATGTGTATATGTGGGCATGGAGGCCAGACTTTGAGAATGATATTTCTTGCATTGGGTGTCTAATAAACTAACGTGGGAATCTAATTAGAAAGGCACCTCATGAACACCCATTCTAGTTAGAAATCGAAACGCGTTGTTCAGATTAAGATATCACTCTAATTAGCCTCCTCGGTATGTGATGAGATGTTAACATACTTATGTGTATACATGTTAACATGTTTTGTGATAGAATTGTTGTTTCCAGGATAACAAGCTACCTTACCTGAAGGAGTAGGATTACAATGCGTATCTGAGAGTGAGTAGGCATATGTGTTAGGTAGTTACTCTACATGTTTTTGTGATATTGGTGGTGGTTTGTACATTGAGAGTCGTGTTGTGTCATGAGCCATGCATTCTTGTGCCCTATCTTTGCGTCGTGAGCCATGTACGGCCGAGTGCATATGGATGGGAACACTTTGCACGATGGAACATGAATAGGTCCATAGTGGACTGGAGCATAGTGGTAACCTGATGTGACCCTTAGAGATACATGTTACATTTGAGAGTTTCTTATTCCTTTTGAGAGACACCCATGGTGGCTATGATGACGTTGTCTCTTCATCGGTATCCTATTTCGGATCGATGTGTTATGCCAGGAGTGCATGTGTTGTGGAACGCATCCATTCGAGAATCAGCATTGTTTGTTAATTGTGAGAATTGATGAGAGGCTAGGGGGTTTTTAACTTATAGATGTTACAGTGGCTGCGGTATGACCTGTATTCTCATTGATGAGTCGTTCGGTTTCTGGGGGAAGAAATTCAGGTGTTACTTTTGTGATTATGGAACCTTCAGAGAGATCACTCTGTGGCACAAGCCTCGGATGAGGTTAATATTTGAGGAGCTACTAGCAGTGTAGTTAGTATAGTTGTAGTCGGGTGGACTATAGTTGTGTGGAGCTTAGTAATCGCTGAGATAATTAACTGATTGCAGGGTGGTAACATTTCCCCCAGTGGATGCAGAGGCACTAGGTTTCAAAGACCGGGGAACCAATCGTGTGGGTTTCTCTTTGATGGCGACATGATCGCTTGAGGTGTCCTTCCAGATGAGGGATAGCCATAGTGTATATTGTCGGTTTGTGATTGATACAGTTCCGTTGGGTTGGCATGTTAGCAGTACAGCTTTCTCTTGGTCGAGGGAGGAATTCAAATTTTGGATAGGGATGGTGTGGTCATCTGACCATTGTTCAGAGTTATGGGAACCTCTTGGTGAGTTTCTCCAGGGTGTGAGATGTGAGGAGTTCGTGGTGGACTCAAATGATGCGATTGTATGATTAAGTGATAATGTTCTTTCTGTCCTTCCGGGATTTGGCATGGTGCCTTGTGCACATCCGTGATTGACCGTGGGCCTAATAGTAGGCACATGCGTGGTATGATCAGCTTGATAGTCGTGAGTGTGTCTAGGGAACACTCAATTAGGTTTATGTCGGTGTGGATTAGGGCTTGCCAACCGATCGGAGACTTCGTACAGTAAGTCACGATGATGTTTGCTAACAGGTGAGTGATAATTAGTAAACAGGTAGTTGTTAGGAGCTGGTTGTTAGTTCTTTTTGGACCATGTTAGAATTAATGTTTCTGCGTATCAGTAATTTACGATGTCCTTCTAATGATTGTGTGCAAAAGTTGACATGTTGGTATGAGTGTGAGTGGATTCTCACGTGGTCCTTAGTGAGAATGGGTTGTACCACCTTCTAGGTGTGACGGTGTGTGTTGGGTTTGTAGAAGTAACCTTTAGTTTAGTCGATGGTCTTGTGTGGGAGTTACTAGCTGTTGGTGGTTGTTGTTCCACGATCTCGGGTGGTTTAAGTTGCGGTATCTCTAGGGGCTACTTGAGGTGAGCTTCGCGTGTGGTCTCTTTTATGGCGCTCTTTGCGTTCCAAGCTCAATGTGATTCTTTTTGGGTTACCTTGGATGGTGCTGTCTAGGCAGAGAAACTATTTAATTGTTCAATATCGAGATTATTTATGTTACTTGCCTCTTCTGATAAGAAGGTATAAGTGCATGATTCTTTTTAGGATGATGTTACAGTTGGTGCTTGTCATGGTTCTGATGAGATTGACCCGTTGTAATGGGAACATTTACTATTGGTGTTATTTCCAAAATCGAGATGTAATAATCATGTGTGTAGGATAGGTGCCTTGGCAAGGATGTCTGAGGAATTATAGTTGATTTGGTTGTCGTAATGGTGCCAGTGAAGTTGGATGAAGTTTTGGATCATGCGGTCGACGTGATAGCATTGGATACGTAAGTGGTTGATATAACACATGGCCCGTCTTGATTCCATTTTTAATTCAAACATGATTTTTCTTGAAAGTGATACAACAGTTTTAATGTTTTAGAATGAATTAAAACATTATCTTACTTTGGGGTGTTACAGTCAAGTGTTGATGCCTTGAGGTCTGACGGGGCGATGAGTTGAGGTGTCGGTAGTGTGCCGATTTCTTCTTACTGATGACTTTGTTCTCTGGTTTGTAGTTCCATGTGACCTTATGTATAATGAGTTATTAACATTGGTGAGCTTTGTGGAGTGTATATCCCTTGAATGTTTGGAAGGTGCAATGCCTTTGATGATTCGGAGTTTGTCGTGGGAGTTTGAAGAGTGGAATCCCCCTTTCCTTCCCTCTAAGGTGAGAGCTCTTTGTGGCAGTGCTAGTGTAATATCGTGGACCAAAAAAATTAAAAATCTTTTATTAATAAAATTAAAA
>JAULLE010229792.1:0-11900 GCA_035668155.1 Sarracenia purpurea
ATTTCAATTCAGAGATAGCCACAAACATTTCCATTCATTGAAGTCGAATAGAGAAGAGAGAAAACAATATTTTGCATCACTGAAAAGCCAACATACAGTGTAGAACCATATGTATGAAGTGGAAAAAACCAACAAGGCAAACCAAATTAGATATCCAGGAGTATCACTGAGTTATTTAGTTCATAACAGTAAGGCTGATAATACACAATGATCACCATCACTGAGTTATTTATTCTAATTTTCATGGGAAAAAGGTAAATAAATAAATAAATAAACAGCACAATACCTGTCGACTTTCATGATTTCCTCTCAGAATAGTGATCCGTTGAGGATAACACACTTTTAAAGCCACCAAAAGCTGAATAAAATGAGAAAAAATGGTATCACCCACATTCAAGAAAAAATTGAATCTATTACACATAATGCCAAAACCACAAACAAAATATCAAACTTGATATATTCATTTTCCTTGTATTACTCATATTTCTCCTTGTGACTCTTATGATAAACAAAACAAAGTAAAAAGACGGTAAAGAAAATGTATGAAAAGCAAATATACCATGCACTAAAAAGTCGATCAGTAACCAAATGAAAAACTTCACGTATCATGCATATAGCAGTCCACTATTCAAACAAAAAAAGGGATTGACCAAAGAGACTCCCATCCTTCTACTCCTGCTAGAATTTTGTATAAGGCGCACAAGCAAGGTGTTGCATCAAGGCATGGCAGTAATACACTGTCCAAATTAATGTTACATGGATCTTCAACTCTCTCCAGTGTACTTTGCCCACTGGATATGACAAGAGTAATGATATAAGATATGAAATATGCATCTAACAGTACCTGAATTACACACTTGGATCCTTAAAAGTTTTAATGATGTTTAAAGAATAATAAGCTCATATTTAATACAATAGAATTTCTAGCCTCGATTATGGATAGAACATACCTTTTTTCCTAAAATCCCTTTTCAATGTCAAGTACATACCTTAAAAACAACCTTATCTTATGTGAAAGTATTAGGTAATATACAGTATATTTAAATGTTTTAAAGATGGATCTACATCACTTAACTATCGTTCAAATACAGTGTTGTACCCTATGTAGGCATGCCACCATAGTCGAGCGGTTACGATACGGTTGGCTGGCACGCCACCGTACTTGTGGGGATCCACAACTAATGCTCTGATCCTCGAATACAAGCAACACAGACCCCAAAGTCTGGCAACCATAGCACAAGTGATTCCAACTAGGAAGATTGACATTAGCCCATGAACCCTAAGTTTCCCTAAGCCAACTCAATCTCAATTGAGTATTTTTCTTTTTTTTGGTTATGCAACACATATCATTAAATGGCACCAAAATTAGTAATTTTATATTTTCAACTTTGCTTTTACTCAGTATCATCAGATCAATATTCATTTGAATCAGGTTCGAATAGTAGAATTAATATATATTTTTATATTTTTAGCTTTACTTTCACTCACCATCTTGAGAGCAATTTAACTTGATTGAATTTAGCTTGAACTGTGATTTGAGGACTGATGCAAACTAGCTAAAATTGAAATCCAAACCACAGCAAGCTCCAGTTCTGATTATATTCTTTTAAGATTAGCGAAGTCCACTAATCTCATTAACTATTATAACACTCACTCCTATATACTACAACTATGCAAAATAAATAAGCACCATACAAATGTTTGTCTGTTAGTCGAGGGAGGGGAATTGATTATAATGGAAATGCTAGATAAAAACACAGTACAAAAGCATACATGACAAGATTTGAAACAGAGATTTTCTTTTTATGTTATTTTATTTATTGTACTATAAAGATTTGGCGAATGGATTCAACTACTTATTTACTGGAGAGCATATGTGGTTGGTTTTAAGTGCTTCAGAAATAGTCTCCAAGCATATCGAGCAAGCTGGTTTAAATAATAAATTTGTCAATAAAAATACATTTTTCTAACTAAATATTTACAGTAATGATGTGACATGTTATTAACATACAGAAAACTAAGGTACAAGTATTCAAATAAATGGAGAGAATATATGAACCTAACACATCTGTTAGTAAATGGAGTACATACAAGCCATCTTTGTGCACCATTACTGCAAATTTCCTGGTTGCACAAGCAAGTATCTAAACCATACCAGCAGTAACGTTGCAGGAAATGTTAGTAAATAAAACCATACAGTAACAAAGCTTTCTAATCAGACTATAGGGCCAGTTTTTTCTTGAGACATCCTAGAGCAAAGATGGCATATGAAGCGAAGCAATACACATTACTAAAATCAATTTAGCTAGCTATTCAAAAAGTTTACTTTCCTACTTAGATCCACCCACTGGGGTGGTCTTATAATGCATTTCTTGCAGTAGAAACAAATTAATTTGGAGAGGAAAAAAAAACAGAACAGAACAGATAGACCTTAGCCAGAACAAATACCTTCCCTCCAATGCGAAAAAGTTCTGCAAGATCATGAAACTGCCCATGAATGTCACCACAAATGGTGACAGGGCTTTTAACAGGCTGCATGGCAAGAAAAAAGCGAAAAAAAGGAAGCAATTAAACATTCAGCTGCAACGAAAGAGGTGGCTTAGTGAACAACAAAAGCAGAGGAATGTCCAAAGACAATTGAAATCCAAGATTACGGGAACTGACGGACTGCAATCAATAATTTAATGCACTATGGCTCAAGACTCAGCATTCTACTAGACAGCCAATATAGAAATGCCTATATCAGAAACCAAAAGTACTCGTATGAATGAACAATAAGAACAAAGATTTATACCTGCACGTTACTTTCTTCCATTAATAACTCTTTAGCCTTTTCACATAATCCCCTAACCTACATCAGCCAAAGGAACAATACACCTAATTCAGTTCAACAACTTTTAGTAAGCAGGGAAAAACCACTGTCAGAAAGGAACAAGACATATATGAAAGACAATTGTTATTTTTTCCTTGGATGAATAAAAAGATAATGTATTTACATAACTAAAACTGCTCCTCCTTTAATTGGACAAAATTATAGATGTTTGCATTGGTAGGTTAAAACTTCAATTGCTTGATAATGTGAACACATCCAAAAACCTCAAAGAATGGATTTCAAGATATGATGATTAGTTTGAGAGTCCAAACTTCCAAGAACCAGACAAACAAAGGGATTGTCAGAACAAGTGAGAACAATATGGTGTCTGGGAGGGTTATTGTATAATTGCTTCAATTCCTCCAACAAAAAAAAAGAATAATATAACATTGGATTTCCATGTCCAAAACATATGCTCCTTCCTTGGAAGCCAAATAGTGGAAGAAAAAATACTGGTTAAACAAAAAATACCAAATAGCCTGTACAGTGATACAAAAATTGGTAAGTTTCAGCATTGACAAACAAATTACATTCTAACAAATTTGACCCAAGATGGCATTAACCAAAGGCTCAACAGATCCAGTGTTCATCTAGAATAATAAACCAACAAATTACAAGATCAAATGTAAAGAAATATTCACTTAGCAGGCTTCTAATTACATCCTCATCTTTAGCCAAAACAAATAAGGAAAAACTAAACCAAGCCAGTGATTGCAAATAAAATTTGTCAGGAGTGCTCCAATGATATTAACAAATGTTCAGCAAAAAAGGTTTCAGCGAGGAACCATCGTCTGATCCTAAAGAATTCCAAAGAGACCTTCAATAAATTGCAAAGCCAGGGACAAAATTGAACGTAAGGTCGGATTACTCAGTTGATGATCCACTTCATTCAGAGTGTCCTGACGAGTAAATAACTTCACATCGTAATATGTCAAGCAATGAACACAAAATGGAAAAGTAAGTGCATGAGAATTCAGAAAAGGTAGCCTTGAGTGTTCTGTCAGTTTCTCTGCAATCTTTTGTAGAGATGATGGGAAATGGCATCTAAACCATAGTCTTAGTGTGCACTTATTGTACGCAAATCGAGTGTAATTGAAGGGATTGCATTTTGAAATTAATGTTTAGGGTTCCAATCCTCCGGGGTGGTATTAAGATTAGCCACAACAACAAAAAACCAAACCTAGTGTACTAATTCTCCGATCTGAAAGACACGGCAAGCCGGCGGCGTGCGGAGGACGGCCTGTAACGTCTTGCGCCGGATAGCTTGCGACGGACGGCAAGCCGTTTGCGGAGCACGGAGGACAATGGATAGGGTTGCGAGAGGGAGAGATCAGAGAGAGTTGCGAGAGGGAGAGATCAATCGATCGAGCTAGGGTTTGCTGATCGATCGGATTGATGGATTGTCGAGAAGGGAGAAGGGTTTGTACGTTCTGAGGCCTGCGACGCTGCGAGAGAAGGGTTTGTACGTTCGGAAGGGTTTGTAAATTGAGATCAATCGATCGAGAGAAGGGTTTGAGATCAATCGATCGAGAGAAGGGTTTGAGATCAATCGATCGAGGGTTTGTACGTTCGGAGGGTTTGTAAATTGAGATCAATCGATCGCTGCGAGAGTCGAATGAGCAGAAGGATTGGGTTACCGGGTTACCGGGTTACCGGGTTACGGGTCGGCTTATGGGCTGACGCGCGGATCTACATTATTTATCTCAGTTTTCTTAGAAACGCGATCTAAATTATTGAAAATATATTTCGGGTTAGACGACCAAGATTAAAAATCAATAAAGATCTCGTTCAGTAAAACCGAAATAAATAAGTATTTTTTATTTTTTCAATCTCGGTTTTAGACACCTGAGATCTTTTTAATTTCTTCAGTGAGCTCTTTTAACATTATTGTAGTAGTGCATGTTTCATCCAAAAAATTTGCATATAAAAACTTGAATTTTAAAACATCCAAAGATGTATAAAACACTTTTAAGAACCCAACTTTTGCTTTTATAAATAGTATAAGGATCATCACGGAAATAATAATCTAAAACCCGAATCAACACCCAAACAGCCACACATGCAAGGAATAATGACCACTAGCCTTACAATGTACAAACGGGTTTCTAACAACCCATAAATACATAAATAAAAGGAAAAGAAAAAATTACATATACATGGATTGAATTGAAACTAGCAATAATCCTATGCAAAACATCCAAGCCTCAAGCAGCTTCTACCAACCATCACAACTATCGAACGTTCATCGTTACATCTGAAACGTTGTTCAACAACAACGTGAGCTGAAGCTTACAAGAAATAAATTAAGCAAGAATTACACCATAATATGTAAGGTTAGTTATGTGATAAGACATACGAAAAACGTCTCATTTTTCCCAAAACGATTATTTTTCAACAAGAAAATCTTTTATATCACATAACCCGTTTTACTAAACCAAAACCAAACATTTTCCATAACACACAAAACTAAGATTCAACCATAATTACTTCTCGTTCACAATCTTAGTTAACTCTCATATTATAACATTAATTATAAATTATAGTTATTACCCATTCCTTATCATTACCTTAGCCATTACTCTTATCATGTCTGTTACCATTATTACAACCATAACCGTGAGTTTTAACACGTGCAACTATGCACACCACACACGAACACATGGCAACACATCTACACACTCAATATACATAAGTCCAAAGACTTATCCACATTGATTTAATTACTAGAAGTCGATCGCCAGTAAAGCTTATAGACTCACCATGTAATACCAACCACCTCAACCAATGAATGGGCTAATGGGTATCACAACCTCTATAGCTCAACATGACATGTCCATGTTACATTGACTAACCGAAGGGTGGGTCACTTTTTCTGGCGTAAGTTTTCAGATTTTCATTGAGGAGTTAAGAAACCTAAATTAATGGATCCAAAGATCAAGATCGGTTCACTTTTGTCAAATATATCATTTGAACACAACTCTGGGTCTAACCTACCGAATGTTCCTACCGTCCTAAACACGCACTACAAGTCCAACTTACGCATGAGGTGTGAGAACCCTAATTTTTTTAACCAATAATTAAATTACTAATAACAAGTAAGTCAATAAAATATAGGTACAAGTTTAATAAACTCAACAATCGGACCAATCAAAAATCTAAATCCCTAATTTCATAGGTAATCTATAATGTCCAAAAAATTATTAAATCTATAATTATCCCAATCCAATCAAAGTTTACAATCTTAATTCTCATAAAATAAAAATATTATACAAGAACTTCTAAAATAAATTTTCATGATTTAATTCACTACAACACCATTATTAATTAATTAATAAATAGATATTGATTACATAAATATAATATATATGCTCTCTACATGTGTATATATACAATCACACGCGTACATAATCAAAATTTAAAATCTTATTATTATTACTTATCTACTAACACATAATCTTTTATACACACATATATATATATATATATATATATATATATATGTAATATACACTCATAAATTATGAACTTATATATATATATATATATATATATATATATATGAATTTGAAGAAATGATATTTGAACTCATCAATCATTATACATATTTACACACTTGACCACTATGAAGTATACATACATACATATATATATATATATATATATATATATTGATTCAAGAATCTCATTATACTAATAAAAAAAATTACAAGTAATAAAACTCAACTTAAGTTTATTTCAAATAAAAAGAATTAAACTTGTAGTATATCCCTATTACTTTTTTTATCCAACATTGGGTATCTAAAGTTAAATAAAAACATATAATAACTTAATTTTAAGTTAGAATTAATAATTTTACAGGACACATAATTAAAAAATTATAACTTAATATACTAAGGTTCAACTCTAATTCAATTTTACACAATTTGGTAAAAATATTTAATTTGATCAAATTTTTGGAACGTAATTAACAAAATAGTGAGACAATAATAATCAATCATGAAAATTATAATTTTAACATAAAGTTACTAAATTAATTCAATTCTAATCCTAAAGTAAATCAAAAGATACATTAAGTATACTATTTAACACTATACTTAAAATTAGTGTACTAAAATTACCTCAAATATACAATATAACTTGTATATACAAAAAAAAACAGCTTTTAACCTCAATTTTCTACAATTTCAACCTCATGACTGTGCTACATTCAAGATCCATCTTTTATTCTTGTGTCATAGCCTAGGGAAGAACTATTTACATGCATTGGAGCATTTTCTCATGTGCATTTGACATTCCATCATTACATGTTCTCTTAAAAACTTATATATCTATAACCATACCACAATGACTGAACACTACCTCCCCTACTACATTCTTGTGTTGCATTTTAGTTTATATTGTGTGTTTAGAGAGAGAAAGAATGGGAGCACCCAATACTTAGAAATTTTCCAAGATTGGAGGCTAGTTTTGAAGAATTCAAGCACAAAACCTTCATCCTTCATTTCATCTTCAACCCCAGCCCTCTAACATGGTCGGAATGACACTCTCATACTCATTTTCTTTTTTAATTTTTGTTTAAATTCTTGGCTCAAGGGATGCAAGAAGACTCAAGATCCAGGTTCTTGCTCAAAAATGAGGATTTTGACTATTCTCTGTCACCAACTTCTTTTTAGTTAGAATTTTAAAGTCTTTTAATATAAACTCATAAACATAGTCTAAACCACACGTATATACAATATTTATGAGATATAAGGTCATTCAAATAGAGATATTTAGCCAAAAAGTCGAGAAACAACTAATTTTTGAAACTATCTAGTGGTCTTTTGTCTAAAAGACTTGATAATGGCCAACATGTTTAACATATCTAGACTTAACTAGGTCCTCTCAAAATTTTTTGGGACTTCTCGGATGTGTCCTTGACATGGATAGTTTTTCTTAAAGCCAAAATATATTTTTATATATTTTTATATTTCATATACAAATCTGGACTAGAAACTCATTTTGGACCAACAATTTCATTTGGGCACCATTTCATGTGCCGATGTCCATTGAGTGAAACCAACTTCAAAAGTTAGATTTATATCCTTGGGTTCTAACCCAACTGAATCACTTAAAAATCTTTTAAAATGAATAATTTGTAACATTTTTATGAAAGTTTATTAAATCTTGACACGATGTGGTGATACTTTTCTAATAAATAAAATATAAAAGCTTTTTTGAGTAATGTCATGTCCTGGAGCTTTAAAAGACATATATGTATCATTACCAAAATTTTGAGGATCAAATTTTAAGTCTAGATGCCTCTTTCTATTTTTTCGTGGAGCTTTAAAAGACATATATGTATCATTACCAAAATTTTCAGGATCCAATCTTAAGTCTAGATGCCTCTTTCTATTTTTTCCAACGTAGTGGATTGTTATGTCCAAATAGTGTTTTAAGTTCGAAACTGTAACTTAATTTCAAAACATTAAAACAAGTGTTTTTTGATCATTTTTGGAAAAAACTTAAGGCTGGAAAATTGTTTGGAATATGTCATATAAGTTAACTACCAATTTTTAGAAATTAATTTGTAGTAATTTATTTTGTATAAATTTATTATAGTAGCACCAATGTTAGATTCTGCTGCATGTAACTAGTTGAATGATTACTTAATGTGTAATTATGAATGTTTAGATTTTAGCATGATGTGGAATTATTGTGTAGCATGTCAATAAAAATTTACTACGGCTATATGTTACCCCAAAGACCATAACTTGTATGTTTTGACATTACTTTTGTATGTTAAAAGTTAATGAATTTAAGTATAAAAAGGTATATCTTGCCACAACTAACTTATAGAACCTAACTTTAAAGTTTAAGTGATATGCCATGCCAAATTATATTTTTGTTTTGCATGTGTATTGTAAATTAATTTCCAAAGTGTTTAATTATACTTGAATATATACATGTCATGAAAGGTTGGGTAAATATCTCCTAAGTATGAAAATCATAGCTTTTGCATGGAAATGCCTTAATGTTGCACGTATATTCATGTTCCATGAGTAACCTCCTATGTTCATATCACGTGTCAAATGATAATGCATCAATCATTGGGTGGAAATTGCAGGAATCATTTAAATTAATGGATGAGAAATGAATCTCATGAATGGATACTTTGGTGCTATATGCGTATATATAGTTGGGTGCTATATGGACATTGATAGTTGGGGGATATATGCCGTGATGATATTTTGGGACTATATGTCGTGGTAATATTTTGGAGCTATATGCCATAATGATATTTCTAGGGCTATATACCATGTTGATACATTGTGTTGTATGCCATGTTTTTATGAAAAACTAGTGTAAGGATGGTTTTGGATGGAAATTGGTGGTTAGATGCGTTGATCACACACTACATCTAAACTAAGCTCTGATGGCTCAAGTGATGTTGTTCCACACCCTTGCTATCTGGATAAGTTAGTTGAATACATAATTCAGCTACATGTATTACCCAAGGCTTTGAGGAGAGCAGGCGTTGGTCGATACACTGGTTAGTGTGCTTGGTTCCGGGTTAGGATGTTTCCAATCGGTCGGAAAACATAGAATAACCTAGAACTAATCAACTTAGGGCTAAAAGGGAATGCATCATCCTTCATCATATTCATGTTCCTTATCATTTGTTATCCGTAAATGAAGAATTTGTGTATATTTAGTTGACTCAGGTATTGTTTCCTTACAAGACCCGGTTTACCGAACCCAGAGCTTGCAACGATGAGGTAGTTGATCGTGTCGAGGAACTATGGCTTCCTCAAGCCTAGCCTTGACCACTGGATCCGCCTTTTTAAACTTAGTTATTTCTCGTTTTTTATTTTGTATTTACGTTGTATTTGGACCTATAGACTAATATACATATATTAATCGGCATGTAATATCAATACTTAGATTCACATTGTTTAAAAGAAGGGTAGTGTTCATGTTGTTGTCCCAAACTCAACCCAAAATTACCCAAAAAAAAAAAACTCAACCCAAAGGGAGGGATGGGGTGAATGGGTTGATAAGAAAACTATAAAATATTTTTTAAAGACTCTTTTATATGCGAAAACTAAACGATAGTAGTAAAATAAAGTGCTGAAATAAATAAAGACTTAAACGGTAAGAGAGTGCAAACAGGTTTATAGTGGTTCAGTCTTCCCTAACCTACGTCCACTCCCCAAGCACCTTGAGAATTTGAATCCACTAATCTGATTCTTCAATGGGTGAATTGCAACCACGGTACAATGTCTTCTTTTAGAAGGTGAAGAGCAACTTGGAAACCACTTCCTTATAGGGTGAAGAGCAACTGAATCAAAGATGCTTTGCAGTAGTTGTTTTTGGTTTTTTTCCTTGGACGAGATGATTACAACAGTAATGTTGTCCCGAAAATCAACCTGGGGGGGTTAATGGGTTTTTGTTTTTTGGCAAACTTATACACCTTTCAAAAATAATTCTTAACAGTTAAATAAAGCAATAACAGTAAATATAAGGTACTAAAATGTAAAGAGTTATGGGAGAAGAGCTACACCCGATTTATAGTAGTTCGGTCTACCTTGACCTACGTCCACTCCCCAAGCACCTTGGGAATTTTAATCCACTAAATCAGATTCTTCAAATGGGCGAATCGAAGTCTTTGTACACGAATTTATTGTAGGTCAATCGTAACCTTCACTAATCTTAGTTGCAGGTCAAGCGTAGCCTATATTATTTACAGTGATTGAAGTAGTGTTTCTCTCCTTAGATGAGACGATTTACACATCAAATCTCACTACAATAAGTATTTCTCACTCTCAGAAGATATTACAATGATAAGCAATGAATGAGAGGAGAATGACAGAACCAGAGAAGTTCACGATAGTAATAAATGAGAACTCAATAAATGCTCAAGGTGATTAGAGCAATAGAACAGGGAATGTATTAATTTCTCCAGCACATGAATCTTCAAACTTAACTCCTTATATAGATCATTGAAGAATAGAGACGCTGGGAGTGCTTTCGGCGCATTAAATGCTAATGAATAGAGTTGTTTATGCTTCATGGAGTTTGAAATCCAAGCGCAGGTGTCGACACTATTGCCCTTACTATCGACACAAATAGTTTAGGGCTTGAGGGTGTCAACACTTTCTTCACAAGTGTCGACTCGAATCCGTCTTGGTGTCAACATTGATACCTTTGGTGTCAACACTTTTGTTGTTTTCAAAAGTATTCACCATGTGTCGACTCTTTTGTCTTCAGTACTTGAAATTCTCAGTCTTTAAGTGTTGATGTTTAATGTTCATGGGATCTTCAACATTGATTATAGGGACTTCCAATGCTAAAAAATTATCCGATTTTGGTTCAATTAAATTCCTGAAAATGCTTGCTTACGCATAATCAACCATTAGTAACAACTAAATCAATTAGTTGTTATATGTCAAAATCAAAGCAGATCTTGATTGAATAACCCTTAGGCTAACAATCTCTCCATTTTTGACTATAACAACTATTGATTTGTTGGGGAATAAAAAGATATAACTGTGTGAGGAACTCCCCCTAAATAAATGCATAGTATTACAAGAAAGTATTAGACAGTAAAATAACAAGCTTGTTAAGTATCTGAGCAATTGATCAGCCTTTCCGCTACGTCGCTCGGTTGTTCCGCATCGCGGCTCAGCCATTGATCAGCCTCGTTGCTTAGCTTCGGATTGCAGTCCCGTGGATAGGGCCTGTCACTCGGTCCCTCTTCTTAGCCCAGCTGCCCAGGCCTCTCTACTCTCCCAAGCAGTAGAAGGGTCTGGCAAGCTGGGCAACATACCGCTATGTTGATTAGTGGTTTCAATGTTTTGTCACTTTTGTGTAAGCCTCTTGTATGGCTTGGTTTATGTATTTTGGTAAGAGTGATGGTAGTGCTTTTTGGAAGCTTTAGCGTTTTGTTAAGTTTGTAAGTGGGTATCTTTTGGGTTGTAATGCCTGGGGAATGCCCCTTGTAAATTTGTAATTTTTTTTCTTTTCTATTTATACTTATCTTACCCCC
>JAULLE010230897.1:0-11899 GCA_035668155.1 Sarracenia purpurea
TTTTCTAATTAACTTAATTCCCGTTTAATCTTTCTGTGATTGAATTAAATGAGTGTTGCATGACAGCTATAATTGTTCATTCGAAGAATAAATATGAGATATGTTATGCCATGGATAAGACAGGACGTGCTCCGGACGGGCCGTGCTATAATCCTGGATAGGATATGCCTTATTTAGTATTCGGGGATTTTAATTGATTGCATGCGATATTTTATGCTATTGATGTGACACGCTGACCAGCCAATTTAGTAGAGACTGCCGACAGAGAGCGAGCGCATAGGGATCATTAGTTGGACCCAACAGCGTCTGAGTCAGCGGCGCATTTTCACTTTATCGGAGCTCTGTTCACTGGCAGCAGCACCGGGAGTAGCTGAGACTCCCGCCAGCAAATCTATTATGAGAGGTACATTCCTTGTCTACCATTCATAGGCCAGGGTCCTTTTCAACACCGGAGCATCGCATTCATTCATTGTGCTTTCTTTTGCTTCGGCGTTGAGTTTAGAAATGGAGACCTTGGGTAGCACCCTATGCATTGAGACACTGGTTGGTGATGTAGTGACCTTGTGACGAGTCTGTAGAGGATGTGAGTTGTGTATATGATCATACTTAGTTATTCAATCTCAAAGTTCTCAATATCTACGTTGTTGACATCATCTTGGGCATGGACTGGCTCGTTGCCTACAAAGCTCATATAGATTGTGATCGGCAGCGGATGTTCTTCCACACTCCGGAGGGAGCTTATCTTTCTTTTGCAGGAGACCCGGACGATGGTTTAGTACCTTCACCTTATCTTGCGCTAGACGGCGGTGACCTCAGCATTCTTCTATCTACCCTGTTTATCAGTGATGATTATTCTACTCCTATGGAGTACCTTCCTGTTGTTAATGAGTTTCCTTATGTCTTTCCTCATGACCTGTTCGAGTTGCTATCTCGATGGGAGATAGAGTTTTCTATAGATCTTATTCTGGGGATAGCCCCCATATCTATGCCTTATTATAATTTTTCTCCCACAGAGTTAGTGGAGCTAAAAGTCCAGCTTCAACAGGTTTAGGAGAAGGGTTTCGTACGCCTCAGTGTTTCACTATGGGGAGCACCAGCTTTATTCGCTAAGAAGAAACATGGATCTTTATGCTTGTGCATCGACTATAGAAAGCTTAACGAGGCGACTGTTATGAATAAGTATCATATGCTGCAGTTGGACGATCTTTTTGACCAGTTGAGAGGTGCGAGGTGTTTCTCAAAAATTGAACTACGCTCGGGTTATCACCAGGTACGAGTCAGAGAGGAGGACGTTCCCAAGACTACTTTCCACACACGTTAAGGGCACTTCAAGTTTCTAGTGATGCCTTTTGATTTAACAAACGCACCGGTAACAGTTATGAATCTCACGAACCGCATCTATCGTCAATACCTCAACCAGTTCATTATGGTGTTTGTGGACAACATATTGATCTATTCGCCGTCTGAGGAGGAGCATGAGGATCATCTGAGAATTTCCTTACAGTTGTTACGAGAGCACCGTTTGCATGCCATGTTCGACAAGTGTGAGTTTTGGCTTCAGGGGGTGAGATTCCTTAGACATGTAGTTTCAGCGGGAGGAGTAGTAGTGGAACCTTCCAAGATTGAGGCTGTGATGGGGTGGGAAAAACCGAGGAACATGTTTGAGATTCGGAGTTTCCTAGGCCTTGCAGTTTACTACTGACGATACATGGAGGACTTTTCTCGTTTAGCAGAACCTATGACTCGTCTCACCTGAAAGGGTATACTGTTTATCTTGAGTGATTAGTGCGAGTCCATTTTCCAGCAGTTAAAGGTGCGGTTGAGTAGCGCTCCTATCTTTATTGTCCCGGAGTGGGGACTTGGTTATTCTGTCTTCTATGATGCATCTTTCGAGGGTTTGGGTTACATCCTGATGCAACTCGACAAGGTTGTAGCTTATTGTTCTTGCTAGCTGAAGACGCACGATAGGAACTACCCGACTGATGACTTGGAGTTGGCAGCTGTGGTTTTTGCGTTGAAGCTGTTGAGGTATTATCTTTACGGTGAGCACTTCGAGGTCTTTTTAGATCACAAGATTTTGCGCTATCTTTTCTCTCAGAAGGACTTCAACCTTCGACAGCGGCGTTAGAAGGAGTTCCTTAGCGATTACGACTTTGATTTGCAATATCATTCGGGGAAGGTCAATGCGGTGGATGAAGCCCTCAGTCAGAAGCCCTTTACCATGCTTGCAAGCATTGTACTTCGAGAGTGGGGTATGATGGAGGAGCTCGACACCTTGGATCTTCAGCTTAGTGGATCTGATGTAGTAACCACATTGTTTTCAGTCATTCTACAGCCAACTCTTCTCAGTCGTGTTATTGACGCGCAACAGTCTGATGTGGGGAGCCGGGATTATCGAGATCATATTTTATCAGGCTTTTTTCTCTCTGTACAGAAGTTTAACAACTTTATTCGCAAAATTGGGCTTTTTAAACTTAATTCCCAATGTACGCGAACTCGCCATTTCTAACGACGAGTTCCGTGTAACTTCATTTTCCGTAGCATTCTAAACAGTCTTTTTATTTATCAATTCAAGTCGTCATTTTTTTTGACGAGTTCATGTAATTCCATTTAACTTGCTATTCAAAATAACGAGTTGAAAGTTTTTATATTTTTCAACTGAACTCATCATTTGATTTGACGAGTTGTATGGTTTTTATTTTTGAACTGACCTCGTCATTTCATTTGACGACTCATTCCAGATGTTA
Organism: Sarracenia purpurea; assembly: GCA_035668155.1. NCBI lineage: Eukaryota > Viridiplantae > Streptophyta > Magnoliopsida > Ericales > Sarraceniaceae > Sarracenia > Sarracenia purpurea. The sequence goes on from JAULLE010230897.1 coordinate 2,748, forward strand.
CAAAGAACTCGCTATTCAAAATAACGAGTTAAGTTTTCAAATAAATCGTCATATACAATTGCGAATTTCAGTGTTCCCATTCAACTCGTCATTTACAATAACGCGTTATATATTTTCAACGAACTCGTCATTCTAAATTACGAGTTCTATTTGCACTTAAAATAATTTTAACTTTAAAACTCGTCAAGTCCGTTATAAAAACACTCGTCCAGTTCAGACTTACAAAACGCGAACTCCTCTGTACCAAAATGTGATTCTCAGTTCGAAAAACCAAATCCGAAAATGTCAACATCCCCAAATTTGAACCCTAGATTTCCAATCATCTGGTTCATGCTCTATCATCTGGTTCATGCTCTATTTCGTGCCAGACATCTGAGTCGATCTCATTGCCCTCTATCTTTACTCGGTCGCATTTTATCTGGTACGCATGCACTGATTTTCGTTCATATGCACTGATCGACTCAGATGTCTGGCACGAACATCCAATAATTGTAATGACATTTATAGTGATTTAACATTCACTGACCCAAATTATTTTGGCAAGCAATAAATATTTTGCACTGTAATCCCTTTGATGGGAAGTTTACATGATAAAACTCTTATCTTATGAAAAACTCATGAAGGTTATCAAAAGTCATGTTGGTGATATTTTGTAGACAAGGGGCAATTTATAGAGAAAACTCTAGCAATAACCACTCCACTCTTTCCATCATTATTCTTGTTCCTCCACATGCTATCGTGTTCTACCATAACTTCCCACTATGACACTTGGTGCTTCAAGTTTTGCCTCATTTTTCTTGTTCTCCAATGCTCATCTAGAATTCCAAGTTAATAAGAGAATGTTATGCATCTTGCAATAATAATAATTAATGGTGTACACGTTGTGGCAATGATCTTAACACTTACGCTTTATTTTATTTGTTTGATTTTTACTGGAGTTGGAGTGCAAATGTGTTAGTAATCTGATTCTATGCTGGTTATTTACTTTAGGGCATGTGGGAATGATTATTATTTAGTGGGTTTAATGTGGTAGTTTTCATTTTAGGGTGATTCAACTTAGGGTGATTCATCCCCAAGTCCCATTTGACCCACATGTTTTGAGATAAATCTCGTTTAAAGAAAAAAAAAAACCACAAGTTCCATTTTGCTTTGTTGTCACAATAATACCCATATTTTTACAAAAGACTACACACACGAAACAAGTGTAACTAGTTCTCACCAGATCCTAAAAAAATGATACCTTTTTTGAAATATATAACTACTTCGGGGCTTCTCATTATGTCATTTTCCTTAGTTGTAACCCACCAATATTTATGTCCGTGTAATTTGCAGAAAAATGAGAACTTCCCATTAGAAGCAGTAAATGCAAGAAATAAGAACTTTACACTAGGTTAAAATAATATCATTTTCCACATAGTACTTATTGTTGTTGGATTTTGATGGTCCTACCTCCCAAACAAGTCCCATTTTTACTGTTTTACATTCAGAATATGGGAACCTTTTTAAGCTTAAGTATGTGGAATGAGTATCATCTCATTTGATTATTGATAGCAAATGGTGAAAATATGGTAATGAAAATTTGAAAATTGAGATCCCAATCAATTAAAAATTTCTAATGTATATTTGAATCACTAATTCAAACAATGATGGAGGATAAAATTGTCAACAGTTTTCTGAAAAACATTACGACGAACTTAATAGAATATACAACTATTGATGAGGACTGATCCATAATCAACTTCTTATAATACGACGCAACCTCAACTTACAAAATAAATTATGTGCATGTGGTACTTTTATTAATTGCACTGATGGAGATCAAGAAATGGATTGCATTTCAACATTATCTTTAATTCTAAACAATTGTAGTTACTTTAATTAGCTTCCAAGGTAAAAGGATAGGTTGATAACCATGTCAGGCATAACGGTGTAAGATGCAGCACTTTCCTTTTGCACTTTCAACCCTATCAGTCCACTAAGTAAGGATACTCCTAAATCCTTGAAAACCCACATAGCTTTAAATAATGCAAACCAAACTCCAAAACCCCCTAGTCCTCAATAAATGAGCAAATGTGGTACATATCCCCCGTCTTTCTTGGATATGCAACAATAGTTTGACAAAGGAAAATATGTCGCTCTCTAATCAAATAATCAATTTGAGGAATCTTACCAAGAGTACGAAAACCAAAAAAAGAAGGGTATCTACGATGCTACCCCTATCTTCCAAATACATTACCAAGGGAAGTAGACCTCCTACACCTAAGTAGCATGGACATGGGACACGATACAAACATGACACGACACAGCTACACACACACGTCACAAAGAGAAAAAAAATCAAGACATGATACATCTAAGACACTTTAAAAATTATATTCTTATATATTATTATATGTAAACTATGTAAATAATTAATACAGTGGTAATTGAAAACTATACAACATCTCCCAAATAAAATTTAAACTCCTATATTTTCACTTTTAAATGTTTTAAATTTTTTTAGTGTGCATAATTTACGTTTTGACCAAGTGTTCATAATTTACGTTTTGAAGATTACTATGAAAAATATCATCACATATGAAACAACAATCAAAGGTATGGTTGATCCAACGTTCCAAGGTAAATTTGACACAACAATCAATGGTAAATTTTCCATTAACTTTCTTAACAATCCACTCACTAATTTCATAATCTAATCATTAGTCGGTTAGTAGTTTAATAATTTTGAATTAATCGTTTTCTTTCATCATTGAAACCATTTTAATGAAAAGTAATTAAATTAATCAAACAATTGAAGTATAAGTCAAATAAATCCCCCAATTCATATTCACAACTTGCAACTTATCTTTAATTTATAGGTAACCTACCAACATGTATTTTCAATCCAAATCAATTGTCTACATTCGTCATTTTACTCATTAGATTTCCATATCCTTAACACTTAGAAATTACAAAACCTTACCACATTTGCATACTAAATTATTTGAAAACCACAGATGATAGTTTTGTTCATGTCTTGCATATCTGCGTCATCTTTTGCATCTTTGCCTCTTCACTTACATTGATGTGTTGGTTCATTATCTTTATAGAACAATATGGCTGCTAACTTACATGCCGAGGAGCCTCGCCTCTTGGTCATACCGCATAGAGCTGATGACTTCTGGGAGGCAGAGGTTAGTAGTTGTGGTCTATATTCAATATATACACAAGATTGCAAGTTATCTGTTTAATGAATTGATTTTTTTTTTGCTCTCATTTTCGTTTGTTATGTTTCAGGACACATCAGTGCTGCATTATCGTAGGGCTGATGGCGGACTATGGGACCATGATATAAATCCCCGCGTGCGGCAGCTTCTACTCCAGGCCGATTTCTACGATGTCTCTCATATTAGGGACATCCATTTGGATCACAGCCTCATCACCGCATTGGTGGATCATGGATGGTGTTCTAGGCATTTCTCACGACCCTCTGCGTACCCGCGAGGAGTGGCAGGACCTTGTCTTCCTACAGCTAGGGGTTCTCCTTACAGACCAGTTCATGGTCGGGGCACGGGTCAGGGTCTCATGGTTCCGGTAGTACTTCACTGAGCCTCTTCCTGAAAATGCTCAAGCTGAGGATTTCCACTGGCGTGCACGAGCTTTGATTTTGTGGCTTATCGGGGGCTTTCTAATGCCCGATAAGTCACAACATCTAATTAAGCTCATGTACCTGCCATTGCTGAAGGACCTCAGGCAGGTCCACTCATACAGCTGGGGAGTGGCTACCTTGGACTTCCTGTACCACCATTTGTGCCAGGCTAGTAGGCCTTGAGAGAGTCAGATTTGCGGACCTCTCCTTCTACTATAAGTATAGAATCATCATGTTTCTTAACATGTATGATTCGTTCACTATACTTTTCGATTGTAAATTTTCATATATTCAACTGTACACTTGTGGATACATTTGGTTTATTTAGGTATGAGCATGGGAGAGATTCCCGAGGATTGCCCCTGAGCGCAGACTAGATGCAGGCCCGGGCCAGGCACTCATCCAACACGGGGATGATATCTTACCGATCGGTCCATGAGGTTGTTGCTGGCGTGTTGGCTATGCTATAAAGGTCGTACCCATCCGTGTTGGGGTTTATTACCGCGATATGTTTGATCACATGACTGCGGATGATGTAAGTATTAAATTGTGCATGATTTACTTTTATTGCACTTGTTGTTTACCATATAATTACCATTATTTCTCAGATCGTGTGGATGTCATACGGAGCGGTAGGGGAGATCATTACAGGGCTGCCAGATAACTGTTGAGCCGGTAGGGATGTATGACTAGCACGGACTCCGCTTGTCTTCATTGAGGTGGTCGAGTGGAATCTACGCGATCGAGTCATACGGTAGTTTAGTCGTGTGCAGCCCGTCCCATAGCACCCGGATACCAATCCTAACTTGCATGTTGTGGATCGACATGACCGAGTTGACACAGATTGGCGAGAGAAGCACACAAATGGGTTCGCACTATGGGACATGCGGATGGATGACATTGTTGATGCCCCACAAACATCTATCCTGATTGACTACCACGGGACATATATGGCGTGGTTCCATCGAGTGTCACATTTACTGCTTACAAATCCGATTCTACGGTGGGCATAAGGATGCATTGGAGGGGCGGGGGTGCTGAACATGCTAGTAAGCATATTGACCACTTATATGCACTTTAGTGGTTGTACTCACTTCCATTACTTATATTACTATCTTACTCAATTACAGGAATGGTATGTTGCTGATGCGTACCGCAATACAGGTGAGTGGGTACCAGGCCATAGCCCACGTGATCCAGCATTCACCACATTGCAGGAACTACACATGGGATCGCTCACAACGCTGAGTAATGTGGGCAAGTACCATGATGTCTAGTGGTCGACTGTGCCGAGTTCATCATCATAGTCACCTCGCATACCTCCTTCCATGGGCTCGCCATCCACACCTTCTACCGAGCCGATTTCTTTGAGTCCGCTACAGTTCTCCCCTCCTGTCGGGGGTCATACACCCAGCATTCCCTCCAGCTCCACACTCCCCGAGACGGACCCCCACATCCCGGAACTAACACTGGCTATGAGGGACGCAACAGCACACACAGTGAGGGATGCACAATCACAGTCACCGCAACTTCCACCTATACTAGTACACGATCGGGGTAGAGGGTGTCGGCATGGCAAAGGTAGAGCACGTGCTATCGAGATGCCGACCGTGCCAATTACTAGTGGTAGCCAGGCATCTACTCAGTTACCATTCACTTAGGCTGCAACGCAGGACCGGACTGCATCTACCCAACGCACAGTGGCTGCCTCCGCTCCGATGGCCTCCACGCCTCAGGTGTTGCCCTTAGGCCATAGTACATCCTTTACTGTCCTCCCGAGTCCGGGCGGTGAGGTCCCGCAGCGCTTTCATGGTAGTAACCTCCATCCGGCACCACCAGCACATGATATAGGCCGAGGAGCTGAGCAGGCGCCGAGTACTGTGCAAGACACTATTGTGCCACACCCTACAAGGGAGGGGTCCCGTCATTACATTCGTCGGAGCAAGCGAGCCAGGCCACCCGCACGCGGATGCGGGATGCACTAGCACGGTTCGTTTTCATTTTACAATGTTACTCCTTTCTTGTATCTTTTTATTACATTTTCTGTAATACTTTATTCCATTAATATTGATCTTGCTTTTATTTTTTTTTTTTAGGTTCCATGTTTTGCCGAAAAACCTCTATTATAAATACCCTCTAATAACAGAACAATGGGAGGAGATATATTTAAAATGAATATGTATTTTAGTCGAGTGTTGCTATTTTTAAATAAATAAAAAACTGCACATCTACCCCATTTTTAGCATTTCGGCCTATCTCACTTTATGAACATGATTTTGCTTTGCTGCATATTAGTCTGTCTCAAGAGCAATGGATGTTGTTAATAGTTTTCTTATAGTTTACACCTTAATTTATCTCTTGTTCATACATAGTTACATATCAGTTAAGATTTTCATTTTGTTACACTCTCATTCTGTTCTCTCAGGTAATATTCTCCTGACATCGTTGATATTGTGTCAGAAGTTATTTGTTCTCTAGAATCTGGGATATTAAGTTCACCTCTATAAGTTCTCTTAAATTAGTTCAGTATTATCAGTTCTTCACTATTCTTCTACTGAAACTGGTTTGCAATGTTAATTTGTTTGATATGTAAGAAATATATTTGGTTAGGAAAATAGTTCATCTCACTTATGTTTATATGCTTCCTTGGTTCTTCAAATGATTTATACACCCCTTTTAATATAAAGAAAAGGATATGGAGAAGTATATCATTACGCATCTAGTTGCCAAAATCTTGCATTTCACAACTTGTATCTTACGATTCGCTTCAATTAATTGACCCTATTTTGATTTGAATTTATTGTGTGGATCTCATATTATAATGAATCTTTTTTTATGATACTGAATGCGAAGATTTGTGATTCGAACACATAGCATGTCATTTGATACTCTTTCCAATTCAACAACTAAGCTTTTACTACGGCTTCTTGTTATACTTCCCTCCAAAAGATAAAGTGTAAATTTCAAATACCACCCTTGAGGTGTTAGGCTAATAATTTTGAACCGTTGATGTTTGAAGAATTACATCGCAAATTTATATATGTATAACAATTAGCCCTTTGCCGTTAAGTGGTCGATAGAATTTTTGACCTAATTTTCCTTGCATCAGCCCATAATTAGATTAATTGACAAAAATACATATGCTAGATTTCAAAATACACCACTAGTCTTGATCTCCTACATGAAATATACATTTTACATTTTTTATATCCACCATAATTTTTATCCTCATTTGTTAACATTTGTGCACGGTTAATTGAATCTTTATGGCTATTATCAAGGACTGAAACACTACTGAACATCGAGTCACCAGTGTTAGGATGATACCTGTTTTCAGATGGACATCGAGTCACCAGTACTAGATACTACTGAACATCCCCAAAAAAGGCAGCACAATTTCTGAATTATCAATGAAAGAAAGATTGCCATTGGTGGATTTACAGGGACCAAGAAGAGACATGGGATGAACCTTTGCTGCGACAACACCTTTAAACGCCAGCGACATGGGGATCCAAAGATTGATTCTTTCATGCTTGGGTCCATTAGGGACTGCCAAGGCATGCCACAGTCAAAGTTAGGGGACCCTCCAATGGATAAAGCACTCGGAGCATTTGTGCACGGTTAATTGATTATATTGGGCTTTCCCTTCAAGGGTCGGTGTGGTCGCCTTGTGTTTCCTCCTTCTAAAAATTTACAATGAAATATCATGAAAGAATCAATCTTGGAGGTATTCAAACAGGTAGCTTTGTGCCTTCAGGATGAACTTCTCAATCTTCAGGATTCCATGGATTTTTGTGATCACGAGACTATGCTCCAGGAGGCAAATTCTGTTTTTGGTGCTCTAGAGGGATTGTTTGTTGATTATCAACCCTTCAAAGAAAAAGTGATGGGATTTAATGGCCATAAGTGATCACTAGCGGAAGTTGATTTGTCTAATAACGATGATAATCGTTCTTCACAGGAGCTTGTTGATCGGTATAATCTCAAAAAAATGCATTTAAGTGATATTTCTCTTCATCATGCTGAGACAGGTCACACTGTTTTAAAAGCTTCAAATGAGTGCATTCACTGAAGAGATGTTTGAGTAGGAGTTAATTTTCCAGGATGCTACGGAAACAAGAGGTAGGCTAGTTAATTTTGTTGTTGTTTGTTTGGTTTAACATATGAGGATGTACTTTTATTTGAAATTTGAAGTGACATAAATTCTTTTATAGTATTATTTTGAAATATCTACGGTATGATTAGTAGTGTAAGTATTAACTACTAAAAGATGACATCCCTTATTAAATCACTTGAGCTTTCCTTTTTGAGTATGGAATGTAAATGTACCTACCTAATATTTTAGCAACATCATACTGCTCATTGTCTGCCCACAAACTAAAATAATCTTCATGGTAAATATATCCGAAACGGTCATAGTATTTCTTATCACATACAGTCATTACACATAATGCCGAACCACTGTCTTTTTCATGGAAGTGTAAGTACCCATCACCATCAGGAAAGTGTAATCCCATTTCTGCCCTAATTATAGAATCAAAGCCATAGAAGTTAAAAAATATATCATCAGAACCGATACAAATTACGTCCCACTCAATATCGGGGATTGACCTGTTCACTGCATTTATCTTAGATGTTGATAACCCCCACTCAATAGATATGTTTGCCTTCCTTGTTCTTACCCTGCTTATAAATGCTTCGTTGTTTACAGCATCATCATCGGTGTCAAGTGTAAGGGATATAAAGGTGTTTTCTTTATCTTGGATATTATCAACGATACTATCAAGTGCCTTAATTAATTTTTCAGGTCTTCCACGAGAAGGCAGCTTCACCAATATTTTCAATGGTTTGTCCATGTATTACTTTTTATCTGTTATTTCCAATCCAAAAAGGTCGCCGCCTTCACCAAATGCTTTGCCGCTAATCCATAGGCATGATTTCTTTTGGTAGTGTATACTTTTACCTACCCCATCACTGTCACTAAATAATACTATGCTTCCACGTGGAATACGGCTTTCCCATTCATCACTTACTTCAAGCACTTCCGCACGTATTAGTTGGAAATCGGTTACGACTATCCCTGCATCTGTTTCTGATTCTTCTTTAGGTAAAGGGTGAACTATGAGCATAGCCCCCTCTGGTTTGATTGTTTTCATTTTTTTTTGATTGTTTTAAATTATTGAATTATCGAAGTCTTCCCAATTAAAAATATCGTTGTTTCTTTCTTTTTTCTTTTTTGTCAAACCTAATATCTGCATATTGCGCCACAGGGTTGGTTGCGGAATAGATAATAAAATAGCGATTTTTCTCCCCGACATCTTCTTAGAAGACATTTCAATTACTAATGATACCTGTTCCGATGTTATACTAACTTTTTTTAGTGGCACAACTTGGTTTTGCAAATATTATGAATTTTTAGTTAGTTTTTCTAATTTTTTTATCCAAATTTTCAATTCCTGATATTCTGTTGGGAACTGTCCTTTTACGTAATAAGGGTTAGTGTCTTTCCATACCATCCTTAACC
>JAULLE010232001.1:0-11897 GCA_035668155.1 Sarracenia purpurea
CAAAACAAAGGCGTCCACATACATGTGGCAAGCAATATATGGATATCAACCCGAGGGATATCCTATCCAGTACTTAAACCAGTCATAAACAATACAGGCTGTCATAAGGGGCCTACACACCTAATCACGCACTTGAGTCACCGAAATACAAGCTAATGCATGTTAGCTTATACTCCTTAGCTACATCACGTAATCACATGGATTCACAATCTGATACGTGGACTTTCTGAGGGTACCACATAACCCTCAATCTATTAATCAAACTTCACCTAATAAGTAGGTTATCTAGGTCTTTCAATCCAACCTAACTCAAGTGACTTAATGAAGTCACCAACCTAACTGGGCTAACTTAGTTTAGCAAAAGCACCTTTCATAACTCCAAGTAATCATAGAATACTACTTATCGTTTGGATTGTGTGTCCGACACAACTTAAGCGACCCAAAGAAGCCACCAACTCGACTCTCCAAAATGTAGGCTATCACGAGGAGGGTCTAAAAGAATGAAAAGTCTCGTCCAAAATCTTGATCCCATACGAACACATAGCTCTATCCTCAAGAATGAAGAGCCAAGGGTTTCCCAGGTTCACACGAGGGATACAGATTTCGGTATACCAAACCATCACCAGGTGTCTGCCCAAACATGTTTCAGGATCCGCGACCTTATCTAGATGCAACACCCCTCGACCCGCACGAGCGAGTTACTAACAATATACAATGGATCAAGAACTCCGAATGGTACCCAATAACATATCCCAAACTCTGAGAATACAGGCTATAAGTGAAGCCTAGAGGTCGTGGAATAAACTAACCACCTCAACATGGCCAAGGGCATTATCTTAATCCTTAGGTTCTAGCATAACTTAGAACTCATAGTCGCGTCATCGATAAAAGGACCGACAGTCTAGCCTTAGGGTCCCTCTGCGTTGCATATCTTAAACTCAACTTACTCACTCAATCGGGCATCCAAAGAACCTACAATAAGGCCCAATTTCCTACTTGTTAACTTTTTATCAAAGATTGCTCACACTAGGTTCAAAAATTCCCAAAGCAAGATCATAGACTTATCTCTCCACCAAACCCACATAGACGAGATCAAAATCTTAAAATTCTAGGGTTCGGACCTCGAACCCGATTACCAACTTGTTACATTGCTAAGAAATATCAAATCCGTATACCCAAAAATTATAAAATTAGAAACATAGGCTAATCGGAGTGCCAATCACACATATATGAGATCAATTTCTCAAAATTGTAGCAAATAAGTCGAAATTCCCAACTCAAGGCAAAATACCCTAGCCGAAACTCAAATCTCTCCGAATCCGAAATTGATCAATTCATCGTGATTCTAATGAGCTAGGAAAATTTTAATTAAGCTCTATGACTTGTTTCAATAGCAGGATTATGAGATTCAAACAAAAGAATCTCAGAAAGTCAATTTCGGCCCAACGTGTTTGCCGAAACTAGGGTTTTTGGTTGATCATTAAAATCACGAAATCGAGACCATGTAAATCAGTAGAATCGTTTAGAATGTCTAAAAACCTACCTTTGTGAAGAAAAAGAGAAGAAACCGAACCAAATCGACGATCAAAACCTCTGTTGAAGCTTCGGAATCGCGCCTCCCTGTTTTCGGTGCTCCGACCGCTATTCCTCTCCCTTTCTCCGGCGATCAACGGCGGTAGCAGGTGCGACGGTGGCGTGGTGGAGTTCGGCGGTGGTCGGCGTCGGTCGGGGTGGCCGGCGGCCCCTTCATCCCCTCCGATCTCTCTCTCTCCTCTCCGCTATCTCTCTCTCTCTCTCTCGCGACCTTCTGTCGCGTGTGCAAGCCCGAACGGGCTGTTTGGCTCCCAGCTTTTTTTTGTTGTTGAAAGGAATATGTAAAAATAAAATATATATGTATGTATTTTGCAAAAATCTTTGATTTAAACCAAACACGTCCCAAACGTATAACAAAAAAAAGAATTCTTTTGTTATCCGAAAAAAAGGATTTTTCCACCGAAACAAATAAAATCTCTTTTATCCGCAAAAAGATTTTCGAGTCAAAGACAGGTTATTCGGAAATCGTTTAATTTAAATTAATTATTTAACAAAATAGGTCGAGGCATTACATTAATGCTTGCTTATGTCCATAAATGGATCTCTTAAGCTTGCACAACATGTGCTTCTAGCCCCTCGCTATGAACCCATTCGGCTGCATCATATAGATGCTATCGTTAAGAATTCCATTAAGGAATGTAGTCCTGACGTCCATCTGCCAAATCTCGTAGTTGACATTCGCAGCAATGTATAAGAGAATCCGAATGGACTTAAGTATAGCCATCGGTGAATAGGTTTCCTCATAATCGGTCCCTTCTTTTTGAGTAAACCCTTTCGCAACAAGCCTAGCTTTAAAGGTTTTAACCTTCTTGTCCACTCCTCTCTTCTTCTTGTAGATCTTTTTCCACCCGATGAGTTCTACAAGCTCTCAGACCTGATTAGAGTACATAGACTCCATTTTAGATTCCATAGCTTTTTCCCATAAATCTGCATCCTTGTCTTGTAGTGCTTCATTGTAATTCCGGGGTTCGGTAACGAGGTCTTCCAGGATCTTGCCGTAAGACTCTCCCAAGAACATGAACCTATCAGGTTGGCGAACAACCCTCCCACTATGATAAAGCCCCTCCTATGCACTCACGATAGGTGGTATCCCTTCCTGTGCATTAGGTATGTTTTTCGATTGTACAAAATTTTCATTCCTAACCTTTTCTAGAACTATTTGTGATTGGGGTTTATGGTTTATTACATAATCCTCTTCTAAGAATCTTGTATTTGTGCTAACAAATACTCTCTGTCTCTTAAGATTAAAAAATAAACCTCATTTCGTTCCTTTGGGGTATCCTATAAAGAAACAGACTTCTATCTTTGGTTCTACCATACTCGCATCTCCCACCAACACATGTACTGGGTAACCCCATATCTGGAAATATTTAAGACTTGGCTTATGCCTAGTCCATAATTCCACAAGGGTATCGGGAATTGCCTTAGTAGGTACCGAATTTAAAATGTAACTCGCTTTCTCCAGTGCATGCCCCCAAAACCAATGTGGTAAATCCGAATAACTCATCATGCTCCTTACCATCTCCTTAAAGGACCTATTCCTCTTTTCCGCTACACTATTCTGCTAAGGCAGGTGCAGACAATTGGGATGTAATCCCATGTTCTGATAAGTAGTCCCTGAACTCCCCAAGAAGGTATTCGACACCACGATCAGATCGTAGGGTTTTGATACTTTTACTAGTCTGCTTCTCTACTTCGGCCTTAAACACATTGAATTTCTCAAAGGTTCCAGACTTATAGTGAAGCAAGTAAACGTATTCATACCTAGAGTAGTCATCAATAAAAGTGACGAAATACTCATACCCACCTCTTGCTTGGATATTCATAGGACCACATACATCAGAATGAACCAGTTCCAACACTTCTTTGGCTCTAAGTCCCATGGCCGTAAACGACCACTTGGTCATCTTACCCTCTAAACAGAATTCGTAGACTGGAAGTGCCTCCACTTCCAATGAACCTAAAGGTCCATCTTCTATCAGTCTTTCTAGAGATTAACATGACCTAAACGAAGGTGCCAAAGCAATGTTTAGTTCAAGGAATAATCTTTCCTTTTTAGTGGTAAAACACGTAAGTTATTCTCCTCATTCTTATTATTAGTAAAAATAACTGGATGTAAAATATAAAGACCGTTATCCAATGTACCCTGACAGAAAAGTTAACAGAATATCCATCAATCCCCAAACAGGAAACCCAAACTAAGTTTTGCCTTATTTGAGGTACATATAAAATATTCTTTAATATTAAATACCTATTTCTATCAAAATCATGAACCACGTCTCCCACTCCAATAGCAGACATCCGGGTCGTTCCCCATCTGAAGGTAGACCTCCCTATTTCTAAGTTGTCTGGTTAACCCCTGTAACGAATTGTAGACATGATTAGTGGCTCCTGTATCTACACACTAGGTTTTCGTAGACAAAATTGCTAAACATGATTCAACAACTAAAGAAAAAGCATTACCTTCAGTCATGTTTGTGTTCATAAGATTCCCCTTGGCAGCCTGCCTTGTTGCCCGATTCTGATCACCAAACATTTCTGTAAGGTTCAGGATCATATCAGCTGCAGTTACCATAGACTGATACTGGCTTTGCAAAATATTCGACATTGAAGTCAAGATGTAGAAACGTGACATTCTATCAACCTTTAACCACTTCTGATAGCCCTGGACCTCCTGTTGAGTAGATCCACTATCAGGAACGGGTGGACAAAGCACAAACCCACAATTATCTGATGTTAGAACAAAATCTAGATATCTTTTGCAAGTGATAAAATTAGGTCCAGTTAACTTGAATTCTTTGAGAATCACCGCAAGTGGATTGTAAGATCCCATTATTAAATCCTAAGAAACAAAAGAAAAAACTTTTTAATTGTTTGAAAAATTTAGGGTCCCTCACCCTTTTAATTTGAAAAGAATTATTGACAGCCCAAATCCTTTGTGATTATGTAGGCCACGTAGTGTGGATGTCTACTAATCAATCCCCGTCCAGACAGACATGCCAATCTATTAATTCTTTTTGAAAAATATCACAACAAAAGCCATTCACCCAGAGTCACATTAACCAATTAGACCACGCAGTGTGGACGTCTAACAGCTAACAAATAAAGAACTAATAAGGCTTCTATTTCCTGCTAAATTCCAGTAATTAAATAGCCAATTACCTTTGATCCCCACACATAAAAATAGTGACTCCTCGGGGAGGATATTTTTATCCACGGGTTAAGTGTATAAGCATCACACTTAATTTGAAAATCACGTGTCAAAGCCTTGAGCCCGGTATGTGCGAACCCTACTTTGCACTACTTTTCAAATTTACTCCTTTCGAAGATTCGTGCCGGAGATGCCACAATTATAACCCTTCCTCATGGAGACTAAAATCGAAGCCGGCACACGAGTTATAATCATATCTCCAACGAACATGTGATGGAGACCGTATGATTTATCTATGACTAAATCCTTCTCACACTTAATATTTTTAAAAAACGAGGGTTATACCTTTTGTTTAGTCTAAAACATTAAACAAATTTTTAATTATCCAATTAAAAATAAATCCGGTTTTAATCAATTAAAAATTCCATGTTTAATTCTATTAAAACAAACAAAAGTTTTTCCTTATTTAATTTTATGAAAAGAAATTAATTACCTGGGTTTTCTTAAAATAAAAATACCTTAACTAATTATTCACTTAACACAAAATTTAAATAACTTAATTATCTATTTATTTTTCATTTTAAAAAATTTCTTGGAAACTTTATTTTATTAAAAAACATTTTTTTCCTAAAATACTCCTGATTTAAAATCATGCATAAAAGGAAAAATAAAAATAAAATAAAATACCATCCACATAATTTAAATAAAACAAATAAATAAATAAGTAAAGCAATGAAAATTAAATAAATAAAAATCGTTATGATTCGGATCCTTCATTTAATCTTTTAATCTGACGATCTCGGATTAAAAATTAAACGGTTAGGGTTTTCAAAGCCTAAACGAGCCATCAAAGACTTGACCTTCTTCCTCAATTCTCGGACCACTATCACAGCCCCGGACCACCGTTGGATCATCGGAAAAAGTCTAAAAAAAAGCCCAAACAGCCCCTTAATCTGTCAAAAACTCTGCTGTGTAGACAGTTTTGTGCAACCAGTTTCCAGCCGCTGTTTGACCCGAAAGTGTTCCAAAACATTACTGGAGCTTTCTAACATACCGAACCAGATCCTTGAAAAACATTGCCTAAAAAATGGAAACAAAAGTGCCTCAAAAAAATCCTCGAAAATCACATCATTGTACAGGCGGGATTCTGCAGCAACTTCTTTGAAAAAATTTTCGGACCCCTTCCCGTCGTCGCCTTGCCGCCATCGAACCACCGTTGAAAAGATAACATATTGAACTTAATTCTAGAGAAAAAATCGCTTTGAAAGTACCCGGAAGCCGCAAAAACTGCACCCAAACGCAGCGATAGTGCGCTGCCCGCATAAATTGCCGCCGCTCCTTCTTGCTTTTCTTCCCCGTTTTTGACTTCCATTTTGTGATCCGATTTACAAGATGAATCCAAAAAAGTAAATTGAATGAAATATAAATTACATCGCATAACCTATGCCTCCACTCATGAGGCTTACATCCAACCTAATCTCGATTTAAAAACCGTCGAGATACGCGGTTAAAAGCGATATAAATAAAAAAACCATTCATGAAAACCATTATTAATCCGGATCATAATGATGTGTGCTGCAAAAAATGTTAGAGAATAAAATTTTCATGAAAAACCGTAACCGAGGATCTAATACAATTGTTGGAGCCGCGCAACAAAAAAAAGTTTAAGAAAATCGGTATCGTGATCGTAAAAATTGACGCGTTGCATTTTTCATGAAAATCTTAATAACTATTTTGAGTTTGGATCCGAAATATACCTTTTCAAACTCGTGGTAAAGTTTCTAGAAACCATGTTGTGAGACGAGACCACCCGGTGACCTTCTCGCGTATGACCCGACGCACATATTGATTCCGACGTGTGGGAACCGATCCGAATCAACTACTTTAGGCTTCAAAGACACTTGAATCCTCTCCAAAACTTGCACAAAAATCACAAGAGGAGAAGGAGGGGCAACGACTAGGTGAAGGAGAGAATGAATCAATCAAGTTTTCTCCTCTTATTTTGACTAATATATATCACAACGTATTAAAACAGGTATATGTATATCTACATTCCTAAAAATTACATATGATATATATCATTACCAAAACAAAAATAAAACTCACTCCATATATGGCAGGCCACTAAACGAGAGAGATGAAAAAATTATTTTGCCTCCATTTTAATATATATCTATATATTAAAATAAACCAAGTATATATATCACTTCCTAAATAATAGGATGCAATATATACACTTAACAAAATAAACCATTTTCCACTTAACTAGGTTCGGCCATTAGTGAGTGTCCCTAATTTGCCACTTTGCTAATTATGCCTCCGAACATTTAATTTAATTTCCTGACATTCCCAGCGAAAAATCCTACGATCGAATTAAATTAAATAATTACCAAATCCAACCGAAAACCCGTGCGTATAAATGGGCTACGTGAGGGATCACGAGAAAGTATAGGACCCAGACTAATCATACGAAAAAACCAGATATCCCTAACTCAACCCCAAAGTTAGATCCTTTCTCGCACGAACCGGGATTTATTCCACTAAAGGCCCTGACTGAACTCCCGGCCCTAACTCAAATTATGTCTCCAGTTTCTAGTTATCATTTGCACTGAAGTCTCTCCATGTTTAAGATATGGATTCCCGATATTCGAATTAAGTTACTAACAACCCGGTTCGATTATTCTCTTATCCTTGGAACCACACCGCTTATCCTTTTGACATGCCTGATCAAAACATGCACTTGCAAGATTCTGGCATAGTCAAACCTATAACTCAAGCACACGAGGAGGAACTCCTCAACCTGACTCGGTCGTGGTTTCCATTAGCTGATTATCAATCATCAAACAAATAATGACAGTACCCAACCCACCAGTTATATTGATTTCAATATCCAAATCTCAGCCATTGGTGATTCAAAGCACTACACATCATCTGAACATGTTTCGACCAATCACGTCGGGATTAAGAGTACGTGCAATACATAATAATATAGGATGTGGATCAATTCATATAGTCAATATAAAATTGATCATCCTATCGATCCTGCTCAATACACTCCAAGTGTACTAACACATCGAGCTCGAACATCGAATTCCCAAACCTGAATTCGATCCATTCAACCCAGCCAAGACCAGCTAATATAATGATGTGCTACAATCATACCAATGGGTTGTCTGGTTCCATTACGATTGTGAGCGTATCTGTATATTCTGTCAGAACCTTTGACCCGATCTTCTCCGCTTCATGCGACGAGTCAAATACTGGACAGAATATACGGACTATGCATTCATACATCATACATATAATAAATATGAAACAATAAATGTAATAAAATTTCCAATGTTTCTCATTAATACACCAAGGATTACCAATAAAATTACATAAAAGCATGGCTTTTGAGTATACTATCCCAACAACATTAGAATGGACCAATTCCAACACTTTTTTGGATCTAAATCCCTTGGCCGTGAACAACCTCTTAGTCATCTTACCCTCTAAACAGGATTCGTAGACTGAAAGTGTCTCCACTTCCAATGAACCTAATGGTCCATTTTCAACCAGTCTTTGTATTCTCTTTAAATTAACATGACCTAAACAAATATGCCAAAGTAGTGTTTGGTTCAAATGAGAATCTTTTCTTTTAAGTGGTAAAACACATAAATTATTCACCTCATTATTTTTATTAGTAGAAATAATAGGGTGTGAAATATAAAAGGCATTCTCCAATGTACCAAGAAAGATAAATTGTTTTCCAACCATAATATTACAAAAGTGCTTATTAAAAGAAACAAAGTATCCATCAATCCCTAAATAGGAAACCAAAACTATGTTCTGCTTGATTTCAAGTACATATAAAATGTTCTTCAAAAATAAACTCATACTTCTACTGAAATTAAGAACTACGTCTCCCACTGCAACAATGGACACCTGGGAGTCGTTCCCCATCTTCAAGTAGACATTGCCCTCTCTAAGCTGTCTAGTCATCTAGAATCCCTGTAAAGAATTAGAGACATAATTAGTGGCTCATGTATCTACACACCAGGTTTCCGTAGATACAACCGTTAAACATGATTCAATAACAAAAGAAAAAGTGATACATCGAGCTTGCTTGTTCTTCCGATTAAGACAGTCCCTCTTCCAATACCCTGACTTCTGATAGTAAAAGCACTTGCCCTTAGGCACCTTTACCTTACCTTGGCAACTGATGGCTTTTGCATGCTAGCCTTTTGTGTATTACTGGTAGCTTGTGTCGTCCTACTACTAGTTTATACCAAAATCCTCACTAACAAGTAGCTAGTGGAGAGTCCGAATCGATTCCACGAGGAAAATAGGCAACCTGTCGAAATATCATGAATTATTCAATTCTAAAGTATTTACAAAGGATTTTGGATTTTTATATTTAAAAAGACTATTTAATTAATTACTTCTACCTCTAATCAAACTATACTAATCTAACAGATAAGATTTAAAAAATTTAATGAGAAAGAATCTACTTCATGTTAGAATCCACCTTCATTCGGTTTTCTAGTTTCAATTAACTTCTTATTTTATTTAGCCTTTAATAGATTTAAATCCTACTGTGGCATGACCAGTATGGAATTCAAGAAAAATAGATTTACATGCAAATATGACATATCTTATCTAAAATATTGGCATGGACTATCAGAGTATAATCCGTCTCATCAATAGCATAAAATATCGCATGCGAACAATTAAAATCCCCGAATATTAAATAAGGTGTACCCTATCCAAGATTATAGCACAATCCATCCGAAGTACGATCCATCTTATCCATGGCATACAATATCTCATATTTAATCTTCGAATAACAAATAAGTAAAATTATGCAACACTCATTTAATTCAATCACAGAAAGATTAAATGGAATATAAATCAAATTAGAGAAATAAGAATTTTACAACGATCAAATATGTCATGGAATATAATTGTTGCATAATGAATCCATTACAAAAGGCTAAAATAAAATAATAAAGTTAATATACTCCTAAATTACCAAACTCGGGCTTCATCTGAACCTGGGACTGAAAAAGAACTTAGCCACACATGGTTGGGGTTGAAACTATTTTCGAGTAGTTGTCAGCTAGCATCGGTATCTCCTCGTCGAGGTTCGGACCTTTCAGTACTGGCCCAGTAGGGGCAGAAGTGTAATAAGAGAGAAGTAGAAGAATTACAGTCCGAGGACCCGAGTGTCAGAAATGAGGGGGGTAGGGTCCTATTTATAGATTTCAGAAAGTGCAGGTCCATCTCGAATTAGGAGTCTGATGGTCGTGCATCCGGACGAGAATGGCCGAATGTGTCCAAACAAAAGTGGTCGTGCGTTGCGACGGTTTTGGTGCGGAGCGTCCGGACGGGGTTGCACGTGCATCCGGATAGAGATGTCTTGATCACTTGGTCTTTTTCTTCATTTTTAGTCTTGTGCTTTTTCTTTATCTGTTTTATTGTCGTTTTGGTGTAATTTTTGTATTTTATCTTCAAAACCTGTCTAAACACAAAAACACTACAAAAACACGATATTAGATAACAAATATTGACTAACTCGGTGTAAATTAACATGTATAAATTATTACTTTTGAGTGCCGATCACACCCCCAACTTACACTTTGCTAGTCATCAAGCAAAGATAACAATAAACAATAATGAACAGAAACATTAACAATTAACACGGACAATTACTAACATAAACTAATCCCAGTAGGTTGTCACAAGTATTTTGAAAACTTTAAAAATAAATTTGTAAATGTCCATACCCTTGACTTTTAAACAGAACAATCTTTAAATTGTAAAATTAGCACGATAATTTTCTCGACCTTGCACCTGACGTGTGTGTGTGAAACCCAATCAATCTTCAACATACATACATCCGAATCAATCAAACGCAATAGCTATAGCCACCAGATCTCGACTTCAAAATCTCACCGGTTGTTCACTCAGAATAAGTTCTCAGAAACTGGCTATAGTGTATATCTCTCAAGGCATGTGATAGAGGTGATAAGTATCAAAGAAAATTTTCACACATACCTTAGACACAGAAAAACGTAGTTTGAAATAATTGACTCAGAATCTCATGGTTGGAATACTGATTATTAGGAACAATTTTTAGTTAGCTTCTTCAAATCATATTATCTTTCGGGATCAACTAAGACTTCATTTTTGGTTGTAATGTTAGGTAGGCAGCTTTTATGGCTCGGGTCAAGTATATAGCACTATCTAAATAAAGGGTAATCAAAAAGATATCGAGTACCGAATATGTCGAGCTAGGAGTCGCAATGTGGTATAATCATCACTACACTGAGTACTGAAGCCAAAATTGTAGTGTGGCGTTATTGTCTCACCATCATCATATCATAATAACATAAGGGTTTTTTGTAATCACTTCCATCATTTTTGTTTGCTGCACATTTGAATTGTTCTTTACTTTATTTTCTTGAATAACACGGCCACATAAATATGTGAATTTGAATTGCTGCGGCATATTTTGTAACAAAGTCCTTTCCTTTCCATTTCTTCCTTGTATTGGCCCGATATCTTTTTCAGTTACCAAAAATTCAAATAAGCGCCTTTTGGAGTTTGTTTGGGTTTCCAAAAAAATAGGCTATTTTATGTTATAAGGCTCAAAATGGGGATCTCGGGCAATGTTTGTATCAAAGAAATGAACAGGCTCAAATAGTCAAAGATGGTCTAATATCATTTTCCAAAATTTAACACAATTTTTTTAGAAGCTTAATTATAATGTGTATTCCCAATTTTCAGTCAAAATGAAGACTAGCGAGATTCACAATGAATGTGGTTGAAGACAAAAATATCATTTACGAGTAAATGTAATTATTCTCTCAAAAATAAAATTTAAGTCTTGAAAGCTCTCTTTAAGGGTTAAATTTCCACAATTTATGTATTTTCAACTATTCTTGCTTTTCAATCTTCATTAGCATGCAAATATCCAATTAATCAGGTATGCAAAATGATATCAGGTGGTCCAATTTTGATCATTATCATTCAATTTTTTTGCAAGTTAAAAATAAGTTCATGTTTTTCTCATCAAGAATATTTAACTTATAATTTTAGTTTTAACTTTTTCAAACTTACATGTAATTACCCACAATTTATAATTTTTATCTACACAACTCCAAAGATT
>JAULLE010233102.1:0-11892 GCA_035668155.1 Sarracenia purpurea
TAATGACATCATTACATCATACTCAGTTACGATTGACACGACATCACTCCGATATCCATTCTGGTAACCATCTATTCAGATAGAGCTTTACACATACTTGACGCTAGCCGATAAAAGCTTCCTACCTAACATTACAACCGAACATGAAGTCCTGGTTGATCACAAAAGATAGTACTGTCTGATGAAGTCCTTAAAATTCATGATAATCAGTATTCCAATCACGAGATTCTGAGTCAATTTCGTTGAAACTACGTTTTTCAAGTGTCAAGGGTATGTGCTAAAATTTTGATTTGCATATACAAAACCTCTATCACATACCCAAATTGAATGATTATAGCTTGTTTATGAGAGAATTAATTCTGAGCGAATATCTGGCAAGATTTAAAGTCAAGATCTGGTTGATTGGATTATTTGGAACTTAATAGATTCAAAAGCATACTGGTTAATGATTAGTTGAGTTCACACACACACACACACACACCAGGTATAAGGTTGAGAGAGTTATCAAAAATTATTTTACAGCTTAAAAGTTACTTTGTTTAGAAGCTGAGAACACAGAAATTTACAGATTTATCTTTAAAATTCAAAGATTATATGTGATAGCATATTGGGTTGGGATTATGATGTTAGTATCTATGTATTTATATTATTTACACTTTTTTTTTGTTCTTTCTCTTCTTTCATATTCCTTTTATGCTTTGCTCTATGACTAACAAAGTGTAAGTTGCGGGGTGTGATCGGCACTCAAAAGTGATGATTTAGACCCATTAATTTACACTGAGTTAGTCCCTTTTTGTGATCTAATATATGTTTTTGTAGTGTTTTTTTGCATAAGATAGGAATCAGAGGAATGACACAAAACTGACGTAAAACAACCACATAGCCTAAAAAACAACACAACCAAATGAAAACCAACAAAACCTACACAAACTGTCCGGACGCTCCCACTTCACCATCCTGACGCCACTACCGTCGAGACTCTACCATTTTATCATCTCGATGCCACTGTCGTCCCGACGCCAAACAGCCGAGCTTCCCGATGCTTCACACCGTGATGCCCAAGCAATTTCTGTCCTGACGCCTACCACAGACCGTCCCGACGTTTCAAAATAGGAAATTGACGTGATGTCCACGCAAATTTTTCCGGATTCCAGATGCTCACCATCAACACAAATCCCCAGCCACCCGGGCCAAGTCACTTCTGGAAGGTCTGAACCTCACTGAGGAGCTGCCGATGACAATCGACATCAAGTTGACGATGGAGCTCTGCCTGACCATGAGTGGCTAAGTCCATTCCTCTGCCTCGGGTGATGATGAAGTTGTAATTTGGTATCATAGGTGTAGGTTAATTCTATATTTTATTTATACTTTATAATGGGATTGTCATGCAATAATATTATTCTTCTAATTAATTGAATTCCCGTTTAAGCTTTCTTTCATTGCATTAAATGAGTATTGCATGATTCTTTTAATTGATCGAATATTCAAATTTGAGATAGCCTATGCCATGGATATACGGGCCCTACTCTAGACGGGCCGTAATCTTAGATAGACTATGTCGTATTTGTAATTCAAGATTTTGATAGTAGAACCTGAGATACGCTATGCTCTGGATTGGGTATGCCTTGTTGAAATCGAAATCTATCTTTCTTGAATATCCATATCGGTCTTGTCACGATAGGATCTAATCCAATTTAAAGCTAGATAAAAATGAAATTATATCGAAACTAGATTATCAGATAAATAGTGGATTGAAGCCCTGACGTGGAACCTTTCTCGTAAATTTATCAAAATTACTATTTATTGCTATTTACTTTTACTGCTCAAAACCACATTCAAAACAATCCAAGATTTACAGTCTTTTCTTAAATTAAGTAGTTTAAACATATTTTACAAAAATAACTCATTTTCCTTGTGGGATCGACCCTGAACTTACTACTTACTACCCAGTTCGTAGTGAATCGTGGTAAAATGAATAAAACAAACCAGTGGCCCAAAAACTATAATTAATGACTAAGCGATTTTCTTCTTTTGAAGATTAATACTATTTTGAAAATAAAAAATAGAGGTACCATACCTCCTTTTTAAGGGTAGAACCTTCAGAGGTCTTCCTTTCGGAGAGCTGAGCCCTCTAGTTGGATGCTTCGGCAAGCTGCTGGCTCTAACGCTTGTGGGAGTACAAGAAGAGAAACAGAGTGTGGATACTCGGTGGGTTGGCGACTGTAGATGTCTTCAGTAGTGACTTCGAGACATCGTTTCTACCGATTGAATTGATTTAGAGCCTAAAGGGATCCAATTCTATCAATAAATTTATAAAAGACTTCCCATAGACGACGCTAACTTGCCGTCTGGATCTCGTCGGGTCCCGAACCGATGATCTTAAGGTAGCGAAGATGCCTGGGTAGTGGGTTTCTTGTCTCTACGAAGTTGCCAAATGAGTAAGAAAAAGATACAGAGTGTGGCATTCCTGGCATCTGGCATACCCCCTCCGATGGCGAACTCAGCAGATGTTGATGTAGAAAAGTATAAAGTTGTAGAGAAAATGTGGAGAGAAGAAACGAAAAACTGTACAGAAAGAGATCAGATTGAGAACCAGAGAGAGAGAGAAAGATCCCGAACCTCTACCCCAAACTCCTCCATTTTTTCTGGTCTCCTGTGTGTCTTGATGAATATATAAGCCATGCGAGAGGTCTAACATGTGGCGCCTTGGGGCAAAGGCTCGCTGAAGATGGACTGTGGTCCGTTGATCATATCCGGGGGATCCTCCCCAATCACGTGCTGGTCCGTTGGTCATAATAAATGCCTGGTGTGCTGCTTGCTGTGTAACGTAGGTGGATCGGCATCGCATGAGTTTCGCTGGTTGGTGAGTAACTGGTCGGCTGACCAGGACAATGATGGTCAGTTTATACGAGGGCGTGTGAGACAACATGGCTGACCTGCAAATGATACGACTAACCTGCAAATGATACAGTTGACCGGTAAATGATATGACTTACCTGGAAAAAAGAAGGGCTGATGTGCTACTCGCCCATGTACAGCGGGCTGGTCAGCCTGGACTGATCGGGCAAAGGCTGCTCAACTCATGCCGCTTGGTCGGATGGCCACTGGTTGGCAATACGGGCATTGGGTTTCCACGGGTTAGGGCCCATTTTCTGCTTTTTGATCCATGTGGTGTAAAATATCCCCACATGAAACAAAAATAGTGGTATTTGCACTTCCTTTTTGTTGTTTTGATTATGAATTAGTTGCATCTTCTAAAACTCTAGTTGAATAAGACATGACATATGATCCGTCCATTTTTTGCTGTTGTTACCTGATAATCACAATCCTTAGTTGATTCATTAAACCCCTATTAATTAAAATTTTCAAACCATCATAACGACCAGAGATGAACAATAGATGCTATAACGATTGTATGAAATTGGATGATGATGCCCATCTTTTCGCAATCAAGTTTATACCAAGACTAGTAGATAGTGATGAGTCAGGATCATTCCCATGAGGAATATACAAAAGGAAATATTTTCCAATTAATCAACCTTAAACATATTTTTATTTATTTAGAAAAATGAATCTTCAGTTTGTAATAATAAAAAGAATATTTTAATCATCACTACTTTTGACTGAACTAAGCTAAGCTAACATATAATATAAAGATAAGTTTAAATTGAGAAAAAATCTACCTTAGGTTAGAATCTACCTTTATTTAGTATTCTAGTTTCAATTTATTTCTTATTTTATTGAGCCTTTATTAGATTGAAATCATACTGTGACATGACTAATATGAAATTCAAGAAAAATATATTCATATGCAAATAAGGCATATTTTATCTAAGACATTGGCACAAACTATTCGGAGCATAATCTATCTCGTCAATAGGATAAAATATCTCATGTTAGTAATTAAAATTCTGAATATTAAATAAGCACACAATATCGAAGATTATAGCACGGCTCATCCATGGCACGATACGTCTTATCCAAGACATAGAATATCTCAAATTTAATGTTCAAATAACAATTAAAGCACAGTTATTCAACCCACATTAAATACAATCATAAAAAGATTAAATGAAATATAAATTAAGTTATATGAATAAGAATTTTTCAACAATCAAATATGTCGTACAATATAATAGTTGAATAACGAATCTATTACAAAAGTTTAAAATAAAATAATAAAATTAATCTACTTATAAATAACCAAACTCTGGATTCATCAGATCCCAGGGTAGAAAAGAGACCTTAGCCACGCATAGTCGGGGTAGAAACCACCTTCGAGTTGATGTCGGCTATCGTCGGCAGCTCCTCGTCGAGGGTCAAACCTTTCAGTACTGGCTCAGAGGGGTCCGAAGTATAATTTTAGAAGATAAAGGGGCTTATGGGGAAACAACTCAGATGTCAAAAATGAGTGGGGTTGAGGTCTATTTATTGATTTCAAAAAGTTAGAGTCCTTCTCATATTTGAGTTTGGTGGCCAACAGCATCCGAATGGAAGTGGTGACACCATCCGGATGGGAATAGTTGAAGGCGTCCTAATGGTAATGGCCATTCCTCGCGACGATGATGTGGCATAAGCGTCCGGACAGAATTCTGAGGAGCTTCTGGACGGGACTTGTCTTTTGATGAACTTTTTCTTCATTTTCGGTCTTGTGTTGTTTGTTTTCTTATTTTATTGCTATTTTTGTGTAGTTTTACATTTTGTCTCCAAAACCTGTCTGGTGCAGCGTGTAGTTCCACTAGAAGTTTATACCTAAATCCTCACTAACGGATAGCTAGTGTTGAGTCAGGATCATTCCCACAAGGAATATAGGCAAATGGTCGAAATATTTCAAATTATTCAATCTTAAAATACTTAAACTGAATTTTGGATTTTTCTACTAAAAGAACTATTTAATCAACTACTTCTATTTATAAGATTATACTAAGCTAACAGATGAGATTTAAAAGTTTTAAGATGAGAAAGAATCTACCTCATGTTAGAACCCACCTTCATTTAGTTTTCTACAACTCGTCTTATCCATGATATAGAATATCTCATATTTAAACTTTGAATAAAACAAAGCCCCGTTATGCAACACTCATTTAATTCAGTCATAGAAAGATTAAATAAAATATTAATTAAATTAAAGAAATAAGAATTTTTCAATGATCAAATATGTCGTGCAATATAATTGTTGCATAACAAATCAATTACCAAAGGATAAAATAAAATAATAGAATTAATTTACTCTTAAATTTCCAAACAAGGAATTCATCTGAACCCGTGGTAGAAAAAGCCTTAGTCACGCATGGTTGGGGTTGAAACCATGTTCGAGTCGATGTCGGCTAATATCGGAAGCTGCTCATCGATGCTCAGACTTTTCAGTACTAGTTTAGTAGGCGCAGAAGTGTAATTAGAGAGAAGTAGAAGGGTTTTTGTCCAAGGAATTGAGTGTAGAATCTGGGAGGGTCGGGGTTTATTTATAGTTTTTTAGAAGTTGGAGTCCTTCTCGGATTAGGAGTTGATAGCACGACAAGTCCGAACGGAATCGACCAGTCCAGACGAAAACGGTAACGATAGTTCAGACGGTAATGGGGAGTCTAGATAGTTTTGGCTATAGAAGTCCTGACTAGTGACGGTCTTGTGTCGTGACGGTGTTGGCGATGAGATTCTGGACAGTTGTGCTGGTTTTGGGATTTTTCTTCACTCTCCGTCATGTGTTGTGTATTTGCTTATTTTATCGCTGTTTTAGTGTAGTTGTGCATTTCTTCTCCAAAACTTGTCTAAACACAAAAATACTACAAAAACATAATATTAAGCAACATCTCTGGGCTAACCAAGGGTAAATAATCGGATTAAATCGTCATTTTTGAGTGCGATCACACCCCCCAACTTACACTTTGCTAGTCCTCGAGCAAAGATAAAAATAATAACACACAGAAACGTTAACAATAACTTGAACAATTACTAAAAAACTAATCCTAACAGGTTTTCACATGTATTTTGAAAATTTTAAAGATAAATTTGTAAATGTTCATACCCTTGACTTTTAATCAGAATCATCTTTAAGCTGTAAAATTTTCATGATAATTTTCTCGACCTTGCACCTGACGTGTGTGAGTGAATCCCAATTAATTATAAGGATGCATACCACTTAATCAATCAAGTTCAAATAGCTAAAGCAACCAGATCTCGATTTCCAAATCTCATCGGTTGTTCTCTCAGAATAAATCTCTCAGAAACTGGCTATAATGTATATCTCTCAAGGCATGTGATAGAGATGATAAGTATCAAAGCAAATTTTCACACATACCTTAGACACTGAAGAACGTAGTTTCAAAGAAATTGCTTAGAATCTCGTGATTGGAATACTGATTATTATGAACAATATTATTTAGCTTCTTCAAATCATATCATCTTTTGGGATCAACTAGGACTTTACTTTAGGTTGTAATGTTAGGTAGGCAGCTTTTTATAGGCTCGGGTCATGTGTATTACACTATCTAAATAAAAGGTAACCACAAAGATATCGAGTGCTGAACATGTCGAACCAGGAGTTGCAATGTGGTGTAATCACGTCACCATCATGGCACCAAATACTGAAGCCATGAATTACAGTGTGACGTCGTTACCTCGCTATCACTTTATCATAATAGTAACAAGGCATTGCAACGTTGTGTCATTAACTCACAATCGTTGCTTGCTGCATATCTGAACTATTCTTTGCTTTTATTTTCTTTGATTGCATGGTTACTTAATTACCACGATATTTTTGTAACAAAGTCCTCGGCTATCCACTTTTTTCCTTGATTGTTGGACTAATATCATTTTCAGTCACGAAAAATTCAAATAAGCACCATTGGGAGTTTATTTGGGTTTCTAAAAAAACAAGCTACTTTTTATACTATATAGCTAAAAAATGGGGGCCTAGGGCAATGTTTATAGTAAAGAAACGAACATGCACCAAAATACAAGGATGGCCTAATATCCTTTCCCAAAATTTAACACAATTTTTCAGAAGCTTAATTGTAATGGTTATTCGAAATTTTTTAGTCAATAATGGATATTAGTTAGATTCTCAACAAATTTGGTTGCAGAAAATAATATCATTTACGAGTAAATGTAATTATTCCCTCAAAGTAAAAGTTAAGTCTTGAAAGCTCACTTCAAACATTAAGTCTCCACCATTTCTGTATTTTTAACTATTCTTGCTTTTCAACCTTCATTACTATGAAAATATCTAATTAATCGGGTGTGCACAATAATATCTGGTAATCCAGTTTTTATCATTATTATTCAAGTTATTGCAAGTTAAAAATGAATTCATATTTTTCTCATCAAGGATATTCAACTTACAATTTTATTTTTCACTTTTTCAAATTTTCATGTAATTACCCACAATTTTTTAATTTTATCTACAAAACCAAATATTAGGTGGTCTAATTCTTCCCTCCAACTTAAAATTTCCAATGTCCTCGTTGGACAAAAGATAATTAAAATGTTAAAGGATGAGACGATTATACTTGAAAACCCGTAGCATATATATTTGGAACATTATCTGAAAGTTTGCAATTTAAATTCTACGTCACTCAAATCTTAGAATAAATAATTAGATGAATGATGGCATAAAATTGACATATATTAGATCATTGAATGATAATACTGCTAAGATTTTATTAATATGTGAGAATTTGATGATACATGACAAAAAGTGGCCAATGGCCTGTGGGATTACAAAAAGAAAAAAACATAAAAGAAAATGAAAAAGAAAAAGCGTAACATGAGTCAGAGGTTTATGTTTTTGGTGGCGACAAAGGAAGGTCGGGGTTGGGTTAGGTGGGCTTGTATTTGGTTGCATGTGGGTCGGGTGGATTATGGGAGTGTTTGATGTGATTGGGAGGGCTATATGGTGGTAGCTAAGGACGAGATGGGGGTGGATTGGATGAAGGGGGTCGGTTGTTGATGTGTCAAGGAGGTTGGGTGATGGCGTAAGTGAGGGACAGTTTGGGGTAGGATGGGGGGTGTCGTAGGGTTTTGTGGTATAAGTGTAACGCCCCAAAACCCGGCGTACCTAAAACTAACCGCGGAACCCAAGCCGACAGCCTAAACAAGGCCGAAGCCAAAATTAACCAATTAAAACATAAGAAAAACTGTTAAGATTTAAATCGTTTTACAACCCAAATAATGCCTTAGCAAACGAGACAATTTTATACTAAAGATAATATAAATACTTTTCTTGAATAGTGTCCCCAAAGCCTGCCATCAATCCCCCAATGTTTACGAAAATAGTACCATTTTTGGATAACCCAGAAAACAGGGGACTGCTCGAGCGCCCAAAGGGTCCGCTCGAGTGCACACATGGCAGAAGGTTTCCCAAGGAAAAAGTCCGGTTGCTCAAAAATTTTATTAAGTTATGTTTTCTTAAACCGTCGAAAACCTAATTAGCATGCATATCCACCGAACAATAAACCCAACCAAACGGAGCCTGAAACACCCACCTGGCACAATGGCAAAATATTAATCCACATATGAAGGATAATGAAGGTACAAGATTAAATCCATTTTAGTAGAAAAGGCCCCTTAAAGCAAACTCCACCGTAGAAGATTTTTAAAAAAAATTGCGTGGATATGTTTATTTTACGGACTAACCATGTCTTGCACCTAATAAACAATCCATGTGAGATTAATATTTCAAGCCCCAGAGGTTACCAACCATACATGAACAGAAATAGCTAACAAACTAAGCAAATACGAACATAAACCGTAAAACCAACCCATACCTATACATGCAACCAAAAAAAACTACCTGTCCGGAGCTTGTCACTAATCAAGCAATACATGATAAAGGGACATAAGGTCATACAACGGATCTATAGCCCAACAAGATCTATAATAGATACATGAATCCATAATAACAAATGGAAAATTATAACATGCTAATCCAAGCATAAGTCTTGATCCCACGGTGAGGAGACGAACCACAAATCCATCCAGTAGTAATCACCCATTCGCCGCTAAACCTGCACGTTGTTACTAAAGCAAAAGTAAGTCAACTGGCTTGTAGGAAGTATGATAACTAATAAAGCATGATAATATGCGAGGATGATTATACAGCAGAAAAGTACGCATTTTAACTCATTTAAAATTTTAATCTGCATAATCCTGTTTTCCAAAACCAACCCTCTCCATTCCATAATGAATATAGGCTAAGTTCCATACCTCAACTTATAAACATTATGGGATCCGCCCAGGTAGCAAGTTAAAACCATTTAACTTAAAACCACGTTACAGTTCTTAACATTAATAGTTCAAATAACAAAACAAATAGGGATACTAGTATTGTTTCTAAGAAAATCGTTTATACTGTATAGAAACATTCACCGACGTAGGACGTCACCCACCCGACACCGAGTGTCGTAATCCGATGTAGGGAGTCACCGGCCCGGACATCCGGGTCTAAAAGGAAGCCCCCAAACATTTGTGGAATCACAAGTTTAGTTTCAAAGAAAAAGGTTTGATTTTCAAAATAGAAGTAGTGATTCGACACTCGTTCGACTATCGAGGATTTACCCAAAAAATAATACTTCAGGACCGTAAAGTCCAATCATCGTCCATAGTATTTCCCACAATAACAATACTACAATAGGTAATATAATGCGGAACCATAACCAGTTGTAATACAACCAATCTGTAATATAACCATGGTACATCATATCAACAAGTGTATATAGAAACCATAAGTGCTATACTGGCACAAATAAAACCATAACCATAATGTTAATGCAAGTATCAATGACAAAGCGTATCCAATGATATTAAAATAACATCTATCAATGATATACAAGAAACATGTGTATATCTAAGCAATAACTAATATACAAAACATATGTATATCAGAACAGCAAACGCATGCACAACGATAACAAGAATAGAGGCCTAGTCCGCAACTATCTGGTATTCAATCAAGCTGTAACAGCTATAACTTTGACAATAACATGATCTAGAAGGAATCTTAATGAAATACATAAGGCCACCCATTTAAAACCGCAAGGCTCCCTCCTCACCGGTTTTCCCAATGTTGAACTTTGTCAGCCTAAAGGTTTTTTCAACTAAGCTTTATTTTAGTTTTGATTATTGTAACAATTTGATCTGTTAGTTGCTAATATTTGCTTGCTTTTGAGATAGATTTTTCAGGCATTTTCTAAGCAAATACATAGCCAAAGAGTCAAGAGAAATGATAAATAATCCAAGACATATGCTAAAGGGATCACAAATCAAGGACCAAGGAAAATTGGTTCCTAATCCTTCATATTGGTTCCTAATCCTTTCTTTTGGTTTCGAATCAAATTGTTTGGTTCCTAATAAATATCATTTGATTCGAATCCTTTATGGTTTGATTCGAATCAATTTCCTTTGTTCCTTATTCAGAACCTATTTGATTCAAATCTATCTTTTTGTTCCAAATCATTTTGGTCTTTTGTTTGCAAAATGATTCGAATCACTTTAAATTGAATAGATTCCTTTTTCTGTTGCTCTTCCCCGCATAGATCGATCTTTTTCCGTCAAAGATCTACCTCTTTCTTTTCACAAGAAAAAGATCGACCTTTCCTCACAAAGATCGATCTCTTTATTTCTGGATCGATCATTTAGGTTCTATCCAGCCAAAACAATCGACCTTTGTCACCTTAAGATGAACCTTTCAGGATCGATCTTTTCCAGTTCTGACCAAGCACAATAGATCGATATTTTTATCATATAGATCGACCTTTGGCAATAAGATCGACCTTTATAGGTCGACCCTTTCAGTTTTTTCCTTGTTAACATAAAAATAGATCGACCTTTTTGCCTTCCAGATCGACCATTTTAGGCAACACCTTTTCTCTCTCCTTCGTGCTTCATATAGATCGACCTTTCAAAAAATACGTTGACCTTTTGTTCTTCCATTTCCCAGTATATATCGATCCTTGTTTCCAAAGATCGATCTCTTTCCTTTCACCAGAAAAAGGTCGACCTTTCCCAATTAAAGATCAACTTTTTCTTATACAATTCAAAATGGTTATTTACAACGGGAAGATTTTCAGCATTAATTTCTCCATCAATGCTGCAACGGTTACAGTACTTTGCCTCCAACGATCAGATTCACTGAAGCCTATTTAAAAGGAGTAATTCAAAGAGAAGAGGGTTGGTGAAACACTATAAAAAGAATTTAAGACCAACATTTACTCACAATATCTATGTTTCATTGCTCTATAATCAATTCTCACATATTTAGCTTTTTGCTCATTGCTTTTCCCAGATTTGTAATCATTTCTCTTCTCTTTATTTTAGATTCATAGTAAATCTTTATTAGAAAGAGAGAGAGAGATAATTTTGTTGTGAGGACTTTATTGTATATCACCTCAATCCAAAGGAGGACACTACACTTGACGAAAACATGGGTTGTTCAAGTCACCTACATCTTCATTCAGGCTTCGAGTTTGAGCATAGAATCAACTCATTGAAGATTGGAAAATAGCATGCAAATCTTCAATGTTGAAGGATAGCCTGCAAATCCTTTGTTTCCAATTTGGAGTGCACCCGTAAGCACTTCCCCGTAATGAAAACTCAAGTGTGATCTTGAGAGAGTGGACGTAGGCCAGGAATTGGCCGAACCACTATACGTCCTGTTGTTGTGGTTTGAGTTTCTTTCTGTTGGGGTTTCACCCTGGTCGCATGCGGAAGCGTGTGTTTCAAAAAAAATATTTTGGATCATTTTGAAAACCTAGAACACGTTCTTCACGAAACTGAAATACAAGACGACATACAAGGATCAAAAATCATACCGTTGAAATCCCGTCGTAGGATTTCGAGATATCCAAGTTGTAGGTGAGACCACCGCAGAATCTTCTTGCGTATATCCCGGCACGTATC
>JAULLE010235300.1:0-10564 GCA_035668155.1 Sarracenia purpurea
TGAAAACTTTTTCTTCTTTGAAAAAGAATAGATAGATCGATCTTTTTCATGAGAAGATCGATCTTCTTCAAGAAGTTGAATTCTTAGGAAAAGGATCTATCTTTTATGATCGATCTTTTCTAATATACGATCGATCGTTTCTCTTTTACGATCGATGTTTTCTCTTTTACGATATATCTTTTCTCCTCTCTCACGTATAGATCGATCATTTAGTCAAATTGATCGATCATATTCAAGCAGCTATCGATCTTTCTTGTGCAAAGATCGATCTTTTCGAGCTTTAACAGTTATCTTCAGAGCATGAAAAATTTTAATTTCATTAGTTCAAGATGACGAAATTGGGTACCTAAAAGTCCTAAAAAACTCATAGACGTATTCAAACATTAGTACCAAACAAATTCAATTGATTGTTATATGTCAAAACATGGAAGTAACTTGATTGAATAACCCTTGGGCTAACAGTTTCAGTCCCTATGATTTTGGCTGAGACTCTGACCAGCTTGGATGTTGTTAATTGGAGTTTGATAGGTCGCTTCTCTAAGAGCCCTATGCTTCTCTAGTTACTCACTCATTTCTCATTTTTCAAATTTTCTCTCGGCTCTTATATCTTATTCTTCCTTTTCAACCTGGTTTTCTTCTTTTTATATAACTCTTCTCACTCTTTTTTTTTTTTTAAAAAAAACTCCCTCTCATATTTTACCTCCCTCGTTAGGTTTGGATGGTGAAGAAGGTAAATTTCGTCTTGAAGCCGAGAACGAACGTTTACAGTTCTTCCTTGTTTCTTCGCCGTCTGTTTTACTCGATATGCGCCACTGAGACAGGTTGGATAGAGTTTTTTTCTTCACTGAGCGAAGGATGTCAAATGGTTCTACCCCTTGTGAAGGATTCCGAGGGTGACAGTTGCCACTATGGATCATCTAGGTGTACTATTGATTAGTCTATAGCACATGACGTTCTACTACCCTTACTGGATTCTTCAACAGCTTGGATATGGACATATATGCTTTAGTGGTATTTGGGACACACTGCAGATGTTTCCTCTAATTGCTTCCTTTCCAGCTAGATACCACTGGACTTAGCCTTCATGTTTCGTCTTGTCGATGGCAGGATCAACACAAGTGGAGTTACGAGTTGAATTTGGGTGGGTGATGGAGAGGAAGAGTTGAAATAATGGTAGAAAGAAGGTAGAGCTGAGATATGAGGATTTTGTTGAGTTCAAAAGATTTTGTCATTCATTTCATTTATTTAGTTAGAGTTTGTGGCTTGCATGCCATTCCCTTTTTGAATAAAATCTATGTAGTAGAATTCAATAATAAAATTCCGATTTTAGTTCAAGAAAGGTTCATTTCATGTATCATTTTATATTATTATTCTTTGTAATATAAAAGAATTTTATTATAATATTTATAAAAAGAATTTACATGGACCTTAGTTGGACCACAATGGTTTAAAACAAGGAAGAGCCAGACATATTTTTGAGAAGCTGACTACGTGTCCCAAGAAATAAAATCAGGCCAAAACGTAGTTTAGGTTCAAGTTCAGCACTCAGGTATTGACACTCTCCTTTTGCAATGCCTTGGTCTCGCTAAAGCTACCCTTTTAGGTTTTCAACTTTGCAAGCTTTCATTTTATTTTCCTTTTTTTTAAGGATAATACTTTTTTAGCCGGTCTAAGTTGGTTGGGGTGGTGAAGGTGTTACTATGGAAATCCACGAGGATCATCGCATCACCAGTCATGATGGTCTTGATTAGATAGGGTCCGACACAAATAGGGTCAAATTTCCCTCTAGGATCGAAGATAAGAGCTTGTATTTCCTTCAGAACTAGATCTCCTTCTCTCAGGTACTGAGTCTTGACTTTCTTGTTGAAATCCAACGCTATCCTCCTTTAATACCCTTACATGTGTTGTAGGGCTTGTAATCTTCTCTCGTCGAATAGTAATAGCTCTTCTAGCACATTTCTCTATCGATCCTCTTCTGAGATGTTGCTTTCAGCTATCATCCAGAAAGAAGGGATTTCCAACTAGACCAGGAGAAATGCCTCCATCCCGTATAATAAGGAATAAGCAGTTGCCCCACTTGTAGTTCAAATCGAAGTTCAATAGCCCTATAAAGCAAATGGTAGCTATTCTAGCCAATCCTTTTGTGACTGAATCATCTATTGCAAGATCTTTTTGATGTTCTTATTGGCTGCTTCAACTGCTCCATTGGTCTGTGGTAGGTATGGGGATGACTTGTGCGCCTATATTTGGTACTCTTCGATCAAATATAGGATTTCACCTTGAAAGTGAGAACCATTATCAAAGATGATCTCGTCTGGTATCCCATATCGGCAGATGATAATCTAGTTAATGAATATTGTAACACTGGATGCCTTCAAGACTGAATAAAAGGTAGCTTCTATCCACTTAGTGAAGTAGTCAATGATCACCAAGATAAATTCGTGTTCGTTCAATGTTTTTGGGGTTATCTTTCCAATCATATCAATGTTCTAGACTGAGAATGGCCTAGGTAATGTTAGGATGTACAATTGTGATAGAGGGACATGCATAAAGTTTTGCATAAACCTGACACTTGTGGCAGCTCCACACAAATTGTATATGATCTGTCTCCATAGTCATTCCGAAGTATTCCTATCGGAGAATCTTCTTAACTAAAATGTTCCCACTCATGTGGGGCTCATAAAACACAAATGTGTATCTCTTTCATCAATTCTTTTCCTTCCTTTGTACCAATACATAGTTTGTTTACTCCAAAGAGCGTCATCCAGCCATTCGGACCAATCTCTTCGATCAGGACAGACAGTTTTAGTTAAAATATTTTTAATCTCCATATTCGACACTTCGATTTGGCCACTGGTTTGCGGAAGATATAGAGTGGCTACCTTGTGTGAAATCGAATAGCATCAGAGTGGGGCAGAAAAATATATATTCATAAAATACGAGACGCCGTCATTGATTATTGCTCATAGGAAACCATATCGGGAAAAGATATTGCTTTACAAGAACTTGTCACAATTTTGTGATCATTTGATTTGGTGGCATTTTTAATCTCCATATTCGACACTTCGATTTGGCCACTGGTTTGCGGAAGATATAGAGTGGCTACCTTGTCTGAAATCGAATAGCATCGGAGTGGGGCAGAAAAATATATATTCATAAAATACGAGACGCCGTCACTGATTATTGCTCATAGGAAACCATATCGGGAAAAGATATTGCTTTACAAGAACTTGTCACAATTTTATGATCATTTGATTTTGTGGCCAAGGTTTCAACCCATTTGAAAACATAGTCAATTACAACAAGGATGTATTCACATCAGAAGGATGGTGGGAATGGTCCCATGAAGTCAATGCCCTAAACATCGAAGACTTTAACAATAAGAATTGGGTTTACGGGCATCACATCTTTGGCGGTCATTGTGCCAATCTATTGGCAATGCAGGAATTTCTTGCAATAATTGTGCGCATCCTTAAATAAGGATGGCCAATAAAATCCACTTTGTAATATTTTGGCAGCAGTCTTCTTTCCACTAAAATGGCCACTACAAGCCAACGAATGATAGATCATGAGAATGCTCTCTACCTCCTCCTCCGGGACACATCGCCTTATGACTTGATCGGAGCAGTATTTGAAAATTTTCGACTCTTCCCGAAAGTAGTATCAAACTTGAGAGAAAAACCAGTCCTTTTATTATTTGGACTAGTTATTCAAGATGCGACCAATCGCCAAATAGTTTACAATGTTTGCAAACTAGAGTGGTTAGGTAGTGGCAACCATAAGAAGTTTCTCGTCATGAAACGAGTCTCTTACTGGCACAAGTTCGCTGGAGGGATGAACTAGGAGTCATGAGAGATGATTAGCCATTGAGTTTTCGGTACCCTCTTGTCACAGATCTCTAGATCGAATTCTTATAAAAGTAGAATCCATCGAATCAATGGGGTTTCATGTCTTTCTTAGCCAAAAGATGCCTAAGGGTAGCATGGTCAGTGTAGACAATGACTTTGGATCTCAGCATGTATGATTGGAATTTGTCCAACGTAAATAGAACAGCTAATAGCTCTTTCTCGGTTGTTATATAATTTAGTTGAGTATCATTGACAGTTTTACTGGTGTAGTAAATTACGTGAGGAACCTTATTCTCTCTTTGGCATAGCACAGCTCCAACAACATAATCAAAGGCGTCACACATGATTTCGAATGGTATGACCCAATTTGGTGACTGCATGATTAGTGTTGTGGACAGCGAATCTCTTAAATGTTCAAAGGCATGCAAAAAATGTTCATCAGAGTTAAAGGTAGCTTCCTTAGCGAGAAGATCGAATAGAGGATTAGAGATCTTTAAAAAGTCCATGATGAAATATCGGTAAAAATCGGCACGACCTAAGAAGGATTGGATCTGTCTGACTATTGTGGGTGGTGGTAGTTTAGAGATTATGTCTACTTTACCTTTATCAACCTCTATTCCGTGTTTGGAGACTATATGCCCCAATACGATCACTTGTTGGACCACGAAGTGGCTTTTTTCCCAGCTAAGTACCAGATTTATCTTTTGACATCGTTTAAGAACTAGTGTTAGGTTTGAGAGACAATCTTCGAATGAAGAACCAAACACGGAGAAGTCATCCATGAAAACTTCAAGGAATTTCTGCACTATGTAAGAAGAGATAGACATCATGCACCTTGGAAAGGTGGCATGTGCGTTACACAGTCTAAAAGGCATACGTCAATAGGTGAATGTGCCAAAAGGACAAGTAAATGTAGTCTTATATTGGTCTTCAGGATAGACTGGTACTTGCTTGTAGCCGAAATAGCCATCCAGAAAACAATAATAGCTTTGGTCTACAAAACGCTCCAAAACTTGTTCAATGAATGGCCTTTCATGGTCATGGTGTTTATCTTCCTGTAGTCGATACAAACTCGCCAGCCTGTGATAGTGAGAGTTGGGATATATTCTCCTTTGTCATTAAGCACCATGGTGAGTCCAGATTTCTTGGGTACAACTTGAGTTGGGCTCACCCACTTACTGTCTGAAATTGGATAGATAATACCTACATCCAGCAGTTTTATTACCTCTTGCTTTACCACTTCTTTCATGTTGGGATTGAGCTGTCGTTGCATCTCTCATGTTATTTTAGCATCTTCCTCGTAGTGGATGTGGTGTATGCAGACAGAGGGGTCAATTCCTTTCAAATCGGCTACCGTCCATCCAATGGCTCCTCTATTGGCTTTAAGAACCTCGGTCAATTGCTTTTGTTGTATAGGCGATAAGTTGGAAGCGATAATGAATGACAATGTATTGCTGGGTCCCGAAAAGATGTACTTGAGTGAGCTTAGAAGAGGTTTTAACTCAAGTGCAGGTGGGGCTTCTAGGGATGGAATGGGAGGGACAGAGGAAAGTTGGGGCAATTCTTCGAAACAAGACATCCATAGAGGTGTGTCTATATAGTTTTTCATTTCAAGCTCGACATTGGATTCGTCTATTGTTGGATCAAGCTCTAGGATGTCTTCCCCAAAGTAAGCCAGGCAGGCTTACAAGGGGTCATCCATGAAGATAGAGGGTAGGGCTCTTTGTGTTGCTTTGTTAATTTTGTCGATTACAAAGCTATCAACTTCTAAGGCTGGGTGATGTGAGGCATGAAACACATTGATCCTGAGCTTCATGTTACTGAAAGATACGTCCATTACCTCAGTTCGACAATTAATGCATGCATTAGCTGTGGCAAAAAAGGGGCATCCAAGAATGAATGGGGTTTGTCTCCTTGTATTCACATCTAGTTCAGTGTCAAGTATAATGAAGTCAATGGGGAATAAGAACTTATCAACTTTGACAAGCACATACTCGATGATGACTCGGGAAAATTACACTAACCTATCTGCCAATTGGAGTGTCGACAGGGGCCGATTTCAGCTCTCCAAGTCCAAATTAGTCGTATACTAAATATGGTAGGTGATTTATAGTTGCTCCTAACTCCAGCAATGCTCGATCGATCTGTTGGTCGCCGATGACACATGAGATGGTGGGTATCCCTAGGTCTTTCGACTTAGGGTCCAAATCATAGCTAAGGATAAGCTAATATGTTCTGTTAAGAGCACTTTTTTGGGGATTCTTGTTTTCATCCTACGCTTCTATGTACATAAGTCTTTTAGGAACTTCGCATAGGACGAGACTTGGATATTATCAAGAAGAGGGATATTGATTTTGACTTGCTTGAAATGTTTACGCACATCAGTTATTGGTGGCCCTTTCTTACGCTGGGGCGTAGGTTGTTCAAGGCACGAAGGAAAGGGTGCATTTGGCTCTCGAGGCATTACAGAAGGGGCCATCAATGTCTCCTCAAACGGATTTGTGGGTGGTAGTGGTACAGTAGTAGGTGCAGTCTGAGTGAGTATGGGTTGAGTAGTTTTAGAGTCGTCGGACTCCTCAACTGCGGTAAGGTTCAGTATTGGCTGAAGATTGGTCGGTATTGGTTGAGTATTTAGCTGTTCGTCACTCCTTAAGGTGATAACAACCTTGTCTTGCTCATGGTATACACCACTACTGCTGGGGTTGCTATCAATGACGTAATGGCCTTTCGGGTTGGCCACTACTTAACTTGGTAATTTGCTGTCCTCTCGGTGGTTAAGTGCTGTAGCTATCTACTCTACTTGAGTTTCTAGCTTAGTGATGGACTAAGAATGAGAACATACTGGTTGAGTCTTTACGTCTAAGTTTTTCAATGCTTTCAAATAGTTTCCTCAAATCTTGGGGCTCGAGGAGTTGGTGCGACTGTTGGTTATTGAGGACGATAGGTTTGTTGGTTGAAAGAATTATTGTATGTGGGCTTAGGTGCCTCAGTCGGTGGTTGTCCAGCTGGTTACTGACTCAACCAACCAAAGTTCATATGGTTTCTCCAGTCATGGTTGTAAGTGTTAGAATATAGGTCGTTGCCTAGTCGGGAGAATCCTTGAGCAACATTCACTTGCTCTTGAATGAAGTCAGGGAATTGTTCAGCTAATGGACAGTCAGTGACATAGTGTATTAGGCTGGCACACAAGGCATAGATATCTTGCATGAGTGGTGGAGGTGGTTGGGCTATAGGTAGTTCGTTGGTCAACGGCTTATCAAGCTTTCCTGTGAGGGACTTTACTTGGTGAGTAAGATCTACCCTTTGGTTTACCTCATAAAGTCCTCGGGTATTCTGAATTATTGACCTGTCAATGTGAGAGAACGATGCTTGGTGTTATGAGCTTTCGCTCAACTTTTCTAAATGATCACATGCATCCGTCTCGTTGTTCATCACGAATGCACCGCCACACGAGGCGTTGACATTTTAATGATACTAGGGTAGCAGACCTTCGTAGAAGTTCTGAACTAGTTTCCATTTCGCGACTTGGTGGTGGGGACATTTCCTAATTATCTCTTTAAGTCTTTCCAATGTCTCGTGAAATGTTTCTCCTTCCAGTTGAGTGAGACTCATTATGGCTCGGCAAATTTGATTTGTTTTGCTGATAGGTAAAAGCTTTCGGAGGAATTCTTGTTGAAACTTAGGTATTATGGTGTTAGGTTCCAGGGACTTGAGCCAATGTTTGGCTTTGTCTCAGAGGGAGAATGGGAATAACTTTAAGTGTTTGACTTCATCAGGCAGATTGTTGAGTCTTATCGTCGAACATATTTCTAACAACTCATCAATCTACTTGTAGGGGTTCTCATTACTAAGTCCATGAAATAGAGGTAGCAGTTGAATAAGGTTGGGTCTGATTTCATAGTTGTCGACCCCAAGATTGGGTGGTACTATACAAGTAGCAGACTCATAGGCTATTGGAATGTAGTACTCCATCAAATCCTTGAGTTGCTAGTCATCTTGGTTGGCTTGATTATCGATAGGTTTAGCGTTTTGACCTTCAGCCATTATGGATATGTGAGCATGTGCAGGAGATCGGGAGAAAGGGGTCTCTCTCACAATCTCTCAGTTAAACCCACATGTGGATTGAATTTCAGGATCAATAGGTAGTAGGTCATTATGCAGGGAAGGACATTCTAGCATACACTAGTGAAAACCAGAAAAGGAAGGTTGAAGAAGGCTTTTGAAGGGATACCGTCTAGACGGAAAGGTGTCAGTGTCCGGACGGGGTCTAGCTAGTTGCCTCTTGATGGAACAGAAGAACGTCCGGACGGATGACGGTGATCTGAATTTTTTTTTACGATTTTCTATTTTCAATAGAAAAATCAAAAATCTGAAGACCGAAGACGGAAAAAAAGAATTATTAAATTAAAAAATTTTCTGATTAAATAATTATTTTTAATTTTTTTTTGTTATACTCCCCAGTAATGGCGCCAAAAACAGGTGACGTGTCGTCCCGCATCAAGTTTATTACCAAGATTTACACTTACTAGGTAGCTAGTGGTGAATCAGGATCGTTCCCACTAGGAATATTTGGCAACGAAGATTTTGCAATTATTTAATCGTTTGAAATTTTTTAATTTAATTAAGAAAATAAATCTTGGATTTTGTTTATAAAAGAATTCTAGACTAAAACTAATTCTAATTAAACTAAGATTATACAATCATATAATAAAGAGAGTTTTGTATAGGGAAAATTTCTATCACAGGTTAGAAATCCACCTTCGCCTAGAATTCTAGTTTCAATTAATTCCAATTTTATTTAGTCTTTTATTAGATTCATTACTACCGTGACAAGACTAGTTTGGATATTCAAGATGATAGATTTACATGAAAACAAGGCAGATTCTATTTAAGACAATGGCACGGACTATCCAGAGCATAATCCGCCTCGTCAATAGCATAAAATATCTCAAGTTAAATAATTACGGCCTCGATTATTAAATACGACATACCCTATCCATGATTATAGCATGGCTTGTCGGAGTACGTCTCGTCTTATCCACAACGTAGACTATCTCATATTTAATATTCAATTAACAAATAAACACTGTTATACGACCCACATTTAATGCAATCGTGGAAAATATAAATAAAAAATTAATTTATTTAGAGAAAAAATGTTTTCCAATGATCAAATATGTCGTGGAATAAAATAGTCGTATAATGAATCTAATTAAAAAGGATAAAATAAAATACAAGAAATTAATCTACTACTAAAATACGAGGCTCGGGTTTCATCATAACCCGAAGCAAATGAGTGACTTAGGCACGCATGGTCGGCGCAGATTCCATCTTCAAGTTGTTGTCGACAATTGTCGGCAGGTTCTCGTTGAGGGCCGGACCTTCCACTACTAGCTCGTCGGGGTTGAAAGTGTAATTTTAGAGAACAGGAAGGATTTTCGTCATTGGACAGGATTGTTGAAAACTAGGGGGTTTGGGGGTCTATTTATAGATTTCAAGAAGTTAGAGTCCTTCTCGGATTCTAACTTGTTAGCGACGAGCGCCCGGATGGAAACTACGACACCGTCCGGATGAAAACAGGCATAAGCGTCCTGACCACAATGGTCGTGTGTCATGATGGAAGTGGGCATCAGCATCCAGACGGAAGTTGAGAAGCATCCAAATGATGGTTGTTTGGTTTTGGACTTTTCTTCAGTTTTTGTCCAGATTTGTTGGTTTGGTTGTTTGTTGTTGTTTTGTTATTGTTTTGCATCACCTTTCAAGAACCAATCTAAACACAAAAATAATACAAAACATAATATTAAATAATATCTCGGAGCTAACTCAGTGTAAATAATGGGATTAAATCATCATTTTTAAGTGCCAATCACTACTCGGTGTAAAGTCTTTTCTTTTTAGCCATAGAAAGGTGGTAACTAGCAATGGGCAGACATTGAGTGCAGAACCATTATTAATCAGCACCATGGGTACCCACTTCCCAAGGATCTTAATGGTTATATGTAGAGGTTTATTGTGTGTCATCCTTCATACTAACATATGCTCCTTAGAGAAGGTCACTACCCCTGGTTCCTTGGAAGAAAACACTATATTAAGTAGCTGGTTTGGGGTTATCTTAATGGAAATATCGGCTTTGTTGAGAACTTTCAACACTACCTACTGGTGCTTATGGGATGCCTTCAACAATCCTCAGACGCTAATGTTAGCCTAGATCTTTTTCAACTATTTCAAGACTATGTCGTTGTCTTCTTCTTTCTTCTTTTCTTCCTCTATTTTTCTTGTCCATGCTCTTCCCAACGGAGCTGGCATAAAATGCCTACCGCTATGGATTAGGTGTTCAATCCCTTTCTCAGGGTCCCACAATCAAGCCAAGTGATCCCCTACACTTCCTACTTCAAGCACTCGTGGGGGACTGTCTTCCTAATCCCACAATCTATCATCATTCTCGTACTATAGCCTTTCTTATTCGTATTCTTTATCATCTTTCATGTCCCAAATGTCTGTAACTATACTTAGTCCCCAGAATTCATCATTGATATGGTTCATAACTAGTTTATGGTTTTCCCAATAATTTGTCCATTCTTCTCCGTCTGATGGGACCACCTTTCGAACTAGCCAGTATGACTCTATCTCATCGTCGTACACTTTATTCTCAAAGAGTAGAGGAAGAGTCATCCCATCATAGGCATTCCCAAATTCATAGGGTTGTATCGTGTAAT